>CAUYRH010038941.1:0-11247 GCA_963574655.1 Perodicticus potto | reverse complement strand
GACAGAGCCTCAAGCTGTCACCCTGGATAGAGTACCGTGATATCACAGCTCACAGCAACCTCCAATTCCTGGGCTCAAGTGAGTCTCTTGCCTCCGCCTCCCAAGTAGCTGGGACCACAGGCGCCCGCCACAACGCCTGGCCATTTTTTTTTTGGTTGCAGCCGTCATTGTTGTTTGGTGGGCCCGGGCTGGATTCGAACCCGCCAGCTCAGGTGTACGTGGCTGGTGCCTTAGCCGCTTGAGCCATAGGCACCGAGCCTTGTTTTGTTTTTTTTTTTAAGCTACTGCTGTATTAGCAGTTCTCTGTCATAGCAGTTTAACCATGCCCTATTTAATACAAAAAATGTTATCAAGAGTAGAAAACTGCCACAACAAAACGTTAAAATAAGTGTCTTGGCAATCTAGCCATGAGACACCATAGATTCTGGAAAAAACTGACCTTTTTGTATACTGTATTAAAATATTTGATTTAACTGTGACTTTGGAAAACAGACTATGCCTACAGAGCCTGAAGCTCTGAGGAAAGCATCTGCAATGAGGCAGAGTTTATTTTGTGTTGCCTGCTCTCTAGTGCATTTTACAATCAATGATAGAAAGGAATAGAATTCTGCTAGAGAATCTAACTGCCGATTATATTAAAGTACTGTAAAATGATCACATATAAAAATATCTTTATGGAAGCATTTCATTTCTATACAAGAGAGGCCCAGAATATATGTGCCATTTTTGTACCATTCTTAATATTAGGGTAAGAGAAAAAGAAATGAGAAATAAGAACAGTGCCTTAGAAGTTCACATACAATGAGCCAAATGAGCTGGGTGAGGAGAAATGCCAGTGCCCTTTATCCCCCACTTGCAAATTGTTCCCTCCAATAGGTGTAACCTGTCTGTTTTCTTTAACTATGCTGCTCTCTTCCACATGACTTCTAATAAAAAATTTTCTTCTCCTGACAAAGAACAACAGTTTTCTCTTCTTTCTGTCCTCATAAAAGAAAACATGTAACACTTTTTATGTTTTCTTAGGGAAGCTGCACTGCTTACAACAAAGGGGAAACACAGAGGACAGTGTCTTTTTCTCTATCCCTCAACTTAGAACCACAAAGAGATAACAAAGTTAAACATAAATGTTAATGGTAGGTTGGTGGGTTTTCAGGTACATGACCTTTTGATAACAGGTTTCCTGCATTTTAGAGGGTAGAAAAACATATTGAGAACGTAAGGATTACTTTTTAAAAAAAAATACTATCCAGATCAAGTAGAATGATTTTGAAATATTTCTTCTTTTTCTATTGTCTATAAGATTTGGCATGATCTGTTTTTTGAAACTCTCTTTTACTTTTGTTTATGTAATATTAGTTGTCTCTTTTTTGAGACTTTGCGGGGAAAAAATAAGAAGTTAACTGATGACTTCATACTGAGCCTCAGAGTCAAAGCATTCTATAATAGACACACACTTTTTTTTTTTGAGACAGAGCCTCAAGCTGTCACCCTGGATACCCTGGTATCACAGCTCACAGCAACCTCCAATTCCTGGGCTCAAGCGAGTCTCTTGCCTCCGCCTCCCAAGTAGCTGGGATTACAGGCACCTGCCACAACGCCCGGCTAGTTTTTGGTTGTAGCCGTCATTGTGATCTGGCGGGCCCGGGCTGGATTCGAACCCACCAGCTCAGGTGTACGTGGCTGGCACCTTAGCCCCTTGAGCCACAGGCGCCGAGCCAATAGACATATTCTTATTTGACAATGTGAACGCTACTTTCTTGGCATTATTATTATTAATATTGCTTAATATTTTGATGCAGTAATCGTCTGTTTTCTTTTCTGAATGTATTAATCTTCATTCATTCTTTAGGTGGTTTTTGTTTCTAGTCCTTTTCTTAAACATTGTTATTGTTATTAAATGTTAAGCCTTTTAAATTCTGTGAAGGCAAAAAGTGGAAACGAAATTAAGACATGTATATGTAAAAATAAAATAAATAAAATAAAAAGAAATACTATCAGGACTTGCTTCACAGCATATACTAAAAAAATGGAATGATACAGACAAGATTGGGATAGCCCCCGTTCAAGAATGACATGCAAATTCATAAAGTGTTGCATTTAAAAAAAAAAATTTCTGTTTAAAAAAAAGAAAAAGAAGAAACAGTATCAGGACTAAGCCTGACCCACAAAGAAGATAATAAGAGGGCAGGTTCTGAGAGTTAATCCTGCTCTCATTCTTCTCTATCTATTATTAATATTGGCTGTGCCCATGATCCTAACCTGGATCTGCTTAAAGAAATTTGCTTTTAATTTTGGTTAGATTTTGTCAGTCTTTTCTGCTTCAACAAGGAAGAATCTTATGACTGCTTCCTAGGTAGGAAACCTTCCAGCCACAAAACAGAAACAAAAAAGGTATCCCTAAATATGTAAAACCATAGTTAATAATAGAACCTGTCTTTAACCATCACTCTTTACGGCAGAATAAATTAGAACTTACTACCATCAAAATCAAGACAGGACAATTAAACTAGTGTTTGTGACTCTCTTTTAGTCCTAGTCTTCAAAATACTGTTAAGAGTTTGGCTGCAAAATGTGAAACAGACTGTTCCGACTAAAAATAATGCCAATGAGGGATCCCAGCAGATAAGCCATCCAGCAATGCTTGAGATGAAATGACTGTGAACCCAGTGATACCTGAGGGAGTATTCCTGATTCTAGTACTTGGTTATCTCCAATTCATTACTAAAAATGCATTACTGAGCATTACACTATGCTTTGCACAGAACCAGCAGCTAGCGATTCAACCAAGAAAATAGTCCAGGATTGGCTAACTAGCCACTTTACCGAGTTTTGGTCTTCCTTGAGGACTTCAAACTGCCTGAAGTCCATCCAAAACTGGAAATTGGAAGACCTTTTACATTTAAAAGATTTCAATGTGATACTTTTCTTTGATGTAAAATCCCCACCATATCTTTCTCCTTACTTTGAACTTGACTTAAAACACAGACAATTCCATTTGATCACAAAATGCTCTAATGGGCTCGGCACCTGTGGCTCAAGCGGCTAAGGCACCAGTCACATACACCTGAGCTGGTGGGTTCAAATCCAGCCAGACCTACCAAACAACAATGATGGCTGTAACCAAAAAATAGTTGGGCGTTGTGGCAGGCGCCTGTAGTCCCAGCTACTTGGGAGGCGAAGGCAGACACTCACTTGAGCCCAAGAATTGGAGATTGCTGTGAGCTGTGATCCACAGCACTCTATCCAGGGTGCTTTGTTGATATTTTGAGCTGTGTGTCATATCGGTTCCACAACAGAAATCATATTCAATAAATTTTTGACTTACCTATGACTTCACAAAAATTGCTCTGAAAAAATTTTTTGAAAGATAATCACAAACCAAAATGTGTTTTTGAAAGAATGAGGATGTGCCTTCCCAATTAAGACAAACAACAAGAAGTGTCAGAAGTGTCAATGCGACACTCTATTTTTTTGAGGCTCTGTCTCAAAAAAAAAAAAAAAAAATGCTCTAATGCCAGAAAGGTAGAGAGCACTAAAGATAGGGAGGTGGCAATTTTATCTGTAGCGCCATTACCTGTGGTTAATTTCTAACCACTAGGTGGCACATGTGCAGTGGTGACAACACTTAAACCTAGTAACACGCACGGAAGTTTGAAAGAGATTGAGTACTTCATTCAACAGCACAACCTGTGTGTGCTTGACCAATTAGATCTACTTCTGCCCTTACATAATTCCATTTCATATCTGCTTTTAAGCCTTTAATTTTCCACCTCTCGTGGCTCTTATTTAATCCTAAATAGTTGGTTCTATGACATGAAAAAGTTTTAACAGCAAAAGCTGTTTGCTGTGTTAGTTAAAATCAAAGGCTTGGAATCTCACAGTCTAGAATTTGCATTTTATCTCAGCCATATATATGCTAGCAATGTAACCTTGGCAAATCACTCAACCTCCTCTCAATTTCACAGTTTACTCATCATTTAAAAGATAGATATTAGGTTAAGAAATGTCTGATTTCATGGGCGGCGCCTGTGACTCAGTGAGTAGGGTACTGGCCCCATATACAGAGGGTGGTGGGTTCAAACCTGGCCCCAGCCAAACTGCAACAAAAAAAATAGCTGGGCATTGTGGAGGGCACCTGTAGTCCCAGCTACTCAGGAGGCTGAGGCAAGAGAATCACCTAAGCCCAGGATTTGGAGGTTGCTGTGAGCTGTGATGCCACAGCACTTTACCAAGGGCGATAAAGTGAGACACTGTCTCTTTAAAAAGTAAAAAAAAAAAAAAAGAAAGAAATGTCTGATTTCCTGAAGTACTAAGTTTGACAGCTGCTATCTATGACATTTCACATTGACACTTCTGACACTTCTTGTTGTTTGTCTTAATTGGGAAGGCACATCCTCATTCTTTCAAACACATTTTGGTTTGTGATTATCTTTCAAAAAATTTTTTCAGAGCAATTTTTGTGAAGTCATAGGTAAGTCAAAAATTTATTGAATATGACTTCTGTTGTGGAACCAATATGACACACAGCTCAAAATATCAACAAAGCATTTGGGAAGGATGTGGCTAATGAATGCACAATATACCAATGGTTTGAGAAGTTCCCTTCTGGTGATTTCAATCTTGAAAAATGAGCCATAGGACGATCTAAGACCATGGTGGATAATGAGCTGAAAGCTATACTGGAAGCAAATCCATCTCAAACTACAAGGGACTTAGCAGCAAGGTCTAACATTTCCCTCCCAACAGTACTGGACCATTTAAAACTACTAAGCAAGGTAAAAAACATGCACAGATTGGGGTTCCACATGAAAAGAGAAATCCTCTTGAAGTTTACCACATTTTTGCTGTCACAACATAAAGAGGAACCATTTCTACACTGTATTGTTATATGTGATGAAAACTGGATTCTTTTAGGTTGGGCAAGGTAGCTCACACCTATAATCCTAGGACTCTGGGAGGCTGAGGTAGGTGTATTGCTTGAGCTCAGGAGTTCACAACTAGCCTGAGTAAGAGTAAGACCCTGTCTTTATTAAAAGCAGAAAAACTAAACAGCTATTGGGGTGCATGCTGGTAGTTCTGGCTACTCAGGAGGCTGAGGCAAAAGGACTGATCAAGCCAAACAGTTTGAGGTTGCTCTGAGTTATGATGCCATGGCACTCTACCCAGGATGACAGAGTGAGACTCTTTCTCCAAAAAGAAAAGAAAAAAAGAAGATTCTTTTGGACAAACACAAGTATTTGGCATAATGGCTGGATAAAAATGAAGTACTGAAATACAGTCCCTTGACTCGGTGCCCACAGCTCAGTGGTTAGGGCACTGGCCACAAACATTGGGGCTGGCGGGCTCAAATCCAGCCCTGGCCTGCTACGACGATGACGACAACAACAACAACAATAAAAAAACAGCCGGGCATTGTCGTGGGCGCCTGTAGTCCCAGCTATTTAGGAGGCTGAGGCAAAAGATTTGCTTAAGCCCAAGACTTTGAGGTTATAATGAGCTATGATGCCACGGCACTCTACCGGAGGCCACATAGTAAGACTCTGTCTTTAAAAAAAAAAAAAAAAAAAAAAAATGAAATACAGTCCCAAATTGAATATTGATCAAAAAAAGCTAACAGTAGGCTCAGCGCCTGTGGCTCAAGCGGCTACGGTGCCAGCCACATACACCACCTGAGCTGGCGGGTTTGACTCCAGCCCAGGCCTGCCAAACAACAATGACGGCTGCAATCAAAAAAAAAAAAGCTAACAGTGTCTGTTTGGTAGTCCAGGGATGGCATTACCCACTACAGTTTCATAAAACCTGGGCAAATCGATTATAACAGTCTACTGTAAGCAACTAGATAAAATGATGAGGATGCTTGTGATTACACAGCCAAGACTGGTCAACAGAGACACATCAATCTTCTTGTCAAACAAATTGACACAAAAACAATGCTGCTCGAAACTATAGAAATTGGACTTGGAAACTTTCTTGTCATCTAACATATTCACCAGACCTTGCATCAATGGGCAATAACTTAATTCAGGCTTTGGACCACGTCTGGGAAGGAAAAATACTTGATTCTGGACAAGCTCTAGCAAAGGACCTTTGTGATTTCATTGCAACCTGCTCTCCAGGGTTCTTCACTGCTGGACTATACAAGCTACTGTTAAGATGGCAACACTGTATCAACAGCTTAGGTGCATAAGTTGGTAAATTACACCTCTTCTTGTTGGAGATACAATAAATTCAATTTTTGATTCAAATTCAGACATATTCATATTAAATGACCTAATAATACCATCTATATTCATATTAAATGACCTAATAATACCATCTAGTATAAAACTGTCTTCACAGGACCAGACTCCATGGCTCACACCTTTAATCCTTGCACTTCAGGAGGCCCAGATGGGCCCAGTATTGCTCAAGGCCAGGAATTTAAGACTAGCTTGAGGGATAGTGAGACCTCCATGTATAACAAACTTGAAAAATTAGCCAGAGCTGGTAGTTCCAATTACTCAAAAGGACAAGGATCCCTTGAGCCCAGGAGTGTAAGGTTGGGGCTACCTGTGATAATGCCAACTGCACTCTAACCCAGGTAACAGACCCTATCACAAAAAAGGGTCAGAAAAAATAATACATGGAAAGCATTCAGCTCAATGCATTAAGTATGTATAGCAAAGTGCTATTATCTCCATGTATGTTCACACACTGTATTTTATTTATTTACTCATCTTACCTACTGGTATCTAATTCTTGATGTCAGATCACAAATTATTAAATTGTGTAATGGGAATAAAGAGATCATTTATTTAGCTCCCCCTAGCTTCCTTAACCTCTACAAAAAGGGCAATACTTCCTCTACACTAAAACTTTAAAAAACAACACATCTAGAAATTGTATAACGATGTCCATTCCTCCTTTTCAATAAGGAGGTCAAAAGAATTCTGCCTTCAGGCTCAGCACCTGTAGCACGGTGGCTAGGGCACCAGCCACATACACCAGAGCTGGTGAGTTTGAACTCAGCCTGGGCCTGCCAAACAACAATGACAACTACAACCAAAACACAGGCAGGCATGTGACAGGCACCTGTAGTCCCAGCTACTTGGTAAGCTGGGGCAAGAGAATTGCTTAAGCCAAGAGCTGTGATGCCACAGCACTCTACCAAGGGCAACATAGTGAGACTCTGTCTCAAAAAAAAAAAAAAAATTCTGCCTTCTGACAATTACGTTTTCTGGAAGCATTTGAAGCTTATTGAAAACTAATATATCCACAACATTAAAAATGTGGTGGAAGCAAATAGACATCCTACCCAATGGGAAAGGATATTTGTATATCTTGAAACAGACAAAGGCTTGATATCCAGGATCTATAGAGAACTCAAATTAATCCACATGAAGAAAGCCAACAATCCCATATATCAATGGGCAAGAGACATGAATAGAACCTTCTCTAAAGAAGACAAATGAATGGCTAACAAACATATGAAAAAATGCTCATCATCCCTAATTATTACAGAGATTTTCTTTTTATACATACACGATGATGGTTCTTTAAAAAAAGTTAACTATATGACCGAAAGGCCGGAAGAATTAACCTAGTGTGGGCACTGTCCGAACACCTTGAATGTATGGGCAAAAGAGGAGCTAAGTCAAGATCAAACTGAAAACTGGAATGGCTAAAGCTAATCCCCACCCAGAAATGGATCAGAGTAAAAGCCACTCAGAGAATTCCTGCTGCTACATCACAAGAAACACAGGTGGGGATTGTGTGTCTCGGAATTTTCAGTATCTTCTAAATTTCAAATGGCTTATTCTATTTTTTTCTTTAAAATCATAAGCAATAGACAACCCAATTTCTTTCCAAATGTGTAGTTTGTGTACTGCTTGACTCCCTAGAGATTGACATTTGCTTGAATTTAATATGGATGGCCTGGAGGGCTTAGGCAGGCAAAAATCCCATTTGTCCTGGGTCCTGTAGGAGTGAAAAAGCTGGGGAAGGCCAGGCTCTGTTGATGGTGAAAGTGTACACTAGCAAAAATGAACAACAGCATCAAGAGTTCATGTACAGCAGCAGTTCTTAACCCTCACTGTGCAGTAGGATCTTACACCCAGTGCCTGGTCACTTAGATTCACATTTGGTTCCCCTGGGATGAAGATCAAAAGCTTCCTGATGTGGTACCACCTGAGAGCAAGCTGGAAATGCTAAATGTCAGCCCCCAGCTGAGACCTATTGAATCAGAGTCTGCATTTTAACAGATGATCTGGGTGATTATTGGAACATTAAAGTTTGAGAAATACTGCTGAGTGAGATCAGAATATGCCACTCTAAAATATGCCACTTTGGCATAAGAATTATTTTTTGCCTAAGGTAATTGAGAAACAGCATGAACAGAAAAAGCCCTTTTCCTCCCCCTGTCTATAAGCAGAGCATAAATTTCTCTTTGTAAAAACACATTCCCTTCTCCCTACAAGAAAGAGGGGAACAACTACAATATCTTTCTTATCACCTAAGACAACTTGACTTTGCATTACAAACTTTATTGAACACCTCATATCCACCACACATTTCCTAGCCACTGCACAATTTCCCACCTTAAGAAGCCAAAATCCCCCTTTTCTTTGTCTAGTCACTTCTCCACAATTTATCATCCTTTGTTAAAGTGGTATACAAGTCCCCGGGTCTAATTACTTCTTTGGGTTTTCCACTTCTTTTCTCTGAAGCTCCAATGCATGTAAAAATGTTCATAAAATTGTTTACATATATTTCTTTTGTTAATCTGTTATTATTTTAGTTCACAGACCTCAGACAAATAACCAAAGACAGTACAAAAAAAGATTTTCCTCTCCTGCACTGCTTTGGGGGATGAGTTTGTATCTTAAGAAGGCGTCTAACAGCAGGAATACTTTTAGGGAGCATTTATTTAATACTTTAAGCCTGCTCCAATTAGAACAAAAAATGTTTGCTTTTGATCTACTATAGGATTATTTACTATTTACTATGAAATTTCAAACCCCCTCTTGGAGCACAGGAAGGATTTTAGCAGAATAGGTCTATTTAGCATTTCAAGCAGGCTGAGATCAGCATCCAGAAGCCAGCAAAACAGCAGTAGTTGCCGAGAGCTCACCTCTGAATTTAGAACAGAGGCTGCTGTCTTCCTACTATTTGAGACTCCCTGCTGGCTAAGAGCATCCCTGGGCCTAGAGGTATTGATTATAGCCAGAAATAAATCAGAGACTTCTATGCCTGCTTGAGTTAAGAGAAATCAGACTTCACACTCTTGACAGCTCTACCTGAGCTGAGGTCTGCACCCAGCCAACACAAATCATTTATAAACAGAAACAGGAAGGCACTTTCCCCTCACAGTCATAGCTGTTGAAAGCATTAAGCTAAAGCAGAGGTTCAGTCCCCAAATTAGCGGCATCAGCATCCCCTGGCCACGCCCAGACCTACTTAATCAGAAACACAGAGGGGCTGAGGCCCAGTAATCAGAGTAACCAGACTTTAACCAGCCCCCCTCGTGATTCTGATACTAGGTACTCACTGAGATAAGGAAGATTCTTCCCATAGGCACTGAGCACTTCTAAGTACCAGGCATAATTCTAAGCCTATTAACTTGTTTAATCCTCAAACCAACCCTATAAGGTAGGTACCATTATAATCTCATTTTATAGATGAAGAAAGTGAGGCTTGGCAACGTCATCTAACAAGACTGAAACCACCTGGCACTGTGTGGTTTATTGGGCATTGGACACAAAGGGGAGGTATAACTCACATAACTGGTCTGGCAGAATTTACAGCCACCCAAGGCACAATCAAACAAATGAGAAGTATGAGGCAAATGTTGTTACCTAAATAGAGATCCGGACAACCACAGAAAATGATTCCGAGGTGGCTCTCTCACATGGGTGCCAAGTTGGTACCAGCTGGTGGTAGGAGGCCTCCGTTTCTCTCCACATGGACCTATCCAGAGGGCTGTTTGAGCATCCTCACAACATGGTGAGCACTCTAAGAGAAAAAGGTGGAAGCCAAAAATGCCTTTATAGGGTTGCCAGATTTAGCAAATAAAAAAAACAGACCATCCAATTAAGCAATAAATAAATTTTTAGTGTGACCTGTGACATATTTGGAACATAATTATACTAAATTTTTTATTACAAAATGCAAAATTAACTGAACGTATTCTATTTTATCTGACAGCCCAACCTGCGTGACCTAGAGTCAGAAATCAGGCCAGGTGTGATGACTCATAACTTGAGGCCAGAAGTTTAAGACCAGCCTGGGCAACATGACAAGACCTCCTCTCTACAAAAGATAAAAATAAATGAGCCAGATATGGTCGAGCCTGCATGGGGTCTGTCTTAGCTACTTCTAAGGTTAACATGGAAGGATCTTCAGCTCATGAGTTGAAGGTTACAGTGAGCTGTGATTGTCCAACTGCACTCCAGCCTGGGCTACAGAGAGAGACCTGGTCTCTAAAAAAACAAACACAAAAACAAAATCACACAACATGTGATCAGTTCTGCCATACTTTATTAGCTACACTAAGCAGTTCTGATTCAATGTGAGAGGACGCTATACGAGGGTGTGAATGCCAGAAAGTAATGATGATGGGGGGCTACATTGGAGGCTGGCTAAGACAGCAGATCTGCTACCTGGTCACCAGACCTGTCACCCAAGGTATTCTCCAGGGAACCATTCAGTTTTCTCATATCTTCCCCCAACGAAAAAGAAGGAATCTTTCAGTATCTACTGTTACAATATATAGTATTAAGACACAAAATGAGAATAAGAAGAGTAATTCCCCCAAAGAAAGAGTAAAGAAGAAAATGTAAGCCTTTCAAAAACTCTTTCCCCAACAAGGAAATCAATGTTAGCATATGTGTCTGACTTCAATGTCTATTCAACATTATAACTTTACCTACTATACAAAAAGATTTTAAACAATTTTTTACTTTTATTTTTTTTTATTGAATCATAGCTGTGTACATTAGTTCAATCATAGGGTACAGTGTGCGGGCTTCATATACAATCTGAAATATTTTCATCCACCTGTTCGACATAACCTTCATGAGATTTTCTCGTTTATTGTGTGAAAACATTTGTATTCTACATTTAGTAGGTTTCACCTGACCCTTCCAAGATGCACCTCAAGTGTGATGCCACCCTTTACCCTCTCTCCCCCCTCCCTCCACCTCCCCAATTTTTTATTTTTATATATTCCCTTTATGGTTTGACTGATGATGACTGTGGATATTTTAATTA
>CAUYRH010038940.1:0-38098 GCA_963574655.1 Perodicticus potto | reverse complement strand
CCCCCCCCCCCCACACCCCCACCCCCCCCCCCCCCCCCCCCCCCCCCCACCCACCCCCGCGCCCCGCCCCCCATGGAATTTTATAATCTCAAGGCAAAAAAAAAAAAAAAAGGAATTTCGGAGTTCTTTTGGCCCCTGAATGATTGTCTCTTTGGAATCTTTTTTTTTTTTTGTAGAGACAGAGTCTCAATTTACCGCCCTTGGTAGAGTGCTGTGGTGTCACACAGCTCACAGCAACCTCCAACTCCTGGGCTTAGGCGATTCTCTTGCCTCAGCCTCCCGAGTAGCTGGGACTACAGGCGCCCGCCACAATGCCCGGCTATTTTCCTGTTTTGCAGTTTGGCCGAGGCTGGGTTTGAACCCGCCACCTTCGGTATATGGGGCTGGTGCCCTACTCGATGAGCCACAGGCGCCGCCCTCTTTGGGATCTTTATAGGAAGCTTTGTCAACCTCAAATTTAAAGACAGCTATGGTGAATTTGACATCAGTTTGAGAAAATGTAGTTGTAAAACTATAGTGGTGCACAGTATATATCATTTTGAAAAACCGTGAGGAAAAGTACATTATGGTTTATCTGACCTGTGTCACCCGAGGAGAGTTAATGTTTACAGTTCAGTTACTGTGCATTTTCAAAACGAATGCGAGACCTGCTGTTTTAAAGCTCAGCCACATGCTATTCTTTCACCAGAAGGATCATATTCAAAGACTGTTTCGCCAATCGTAGAAATGGTAAGAATCGCAGTCCAGGACCGTGGTCATGGGAAAGATGTCGCCGACGTGATCGCATTTGCAAAATCAAATTCCCCTTCCCCCAAACTGAGTGACTACTCCTAATACCTAGGATTTTTTCCCTTGGTAAATCGCTATATGTCTATTATCCATAATGGTGGATCTTAGAGTATTGGGGGCTATTTTGTGAAAAGCAACCTATTATGCCTGTCTACATCAATTGTGTTTGTTGTGCTTTCAGTTACGTCTTTCTTTTCTTCCTCATTGTTATAACTTTGGCATAGAGTCCTAATTGTTTCTATTTTTTAACTAAAAAAGGGGCCCTTATGCTATTGGCATAAATAAGGAAGCCTGTAGCCTGGAGGGAGGGGCAGCCTTATTGGGAAAGGGCAGGGTGCTCTGGGACGGGCCAGCCCAGCAGAAGGCAGAAAAGAGAAAGGGGGGAAAAACTTAGATTGAGTTTCATGCCTGAGCCATGAATCAAAGCGTGCTCCACTCACATTTCCTCTACACCAGCGGTTCTCAGACTGTGGGTTGTGACCCCTTTGGGGACCCTTTCTCAGGGGTCACCTAAATGCATCCTACATAGCAGATGTTTACATTACGATTCATAACAGTAGCAAAGTTACAGGGATGAAGTAGCAATGAAAATAATTTTATGGTTGGGGGTCACCACAACATGAGGAATGTGTCAAAGGGTCACGGCATTAGGAAGGTTGAGAACCACTACTCTAGACTCTTCTGTCACATCAGGCAAAAATCCCACCTGTTACATTTGCCTTTACTGAGACAACAACCAAAGGGCAGTGGCCACATTTGTTCCCGGTTTTCTGTGACATTGGTGTTACTCTTCCAGTTTCTCAGCGTTGAGTCTGAAATGAGCCTTATATAAGGACTAGTACCATTTTATATTTCTGCTGCATCTGTTGTGAAGTCTAGCACTTTATGAATTTTTTTTTTCCTGCAGTTATAGCCAAACATTATCTTTTTTTTTTTTTTTTTTCTTGAGACAGAGCCTCAAGCTGTCACCCTGGATAGAGTGCCGTGGCATCATAGCTTACAGCAACTTCCAATTCCTGGGTTCAAGCGAGTCTCTTGCCTCTGCCTCCCAAGTAGCTGGGACTACAGGTGCCCGCCACAACGCCTGGCCACAAACATTATCTTTATAAAAAATATAAGTTACAATGATTCTTATAGACAGGTCAAAGCTCATATAGTTCAGATTATTTTTCTTAGTTGTTAATCATATTCTATATTGGGAAACAAATAAACAAAAAAAACAAATAAAAGCTAAATCAAAATTTGTGTTCTAGTAAGAGGGACGTTACCTAACAAACGCAATCAGTGTAACATGGTTTCTTGTACCCTCAATGAATCCCCAACAATAACAAAAAAAAAAAAAAAAAAAAAATTTGTGTTCTACTCTTACTGGGGAAGGCCACAGAATAATTCAATAGTGTATGCAAATGTACACACAACAGAACCTCTGTCAGTTGACCACCCATTGTAACAAACTGGTCAACATACAAAAGTGGCCAACAGAAGGAACCAGGCCTCCTGTGCTGAGACACCCGTGGTGCATGTCTGGACTATGAAAATTAGGCCAACTGAAGGAGGTGGTCAGGGTAGGGAGGTGGTCAGCTATGGAGGCTCTGCTGTCTACACATGAGATCAGACAGTTAATTTCACAAACTTATATTAGAAAAAGTACTTTGAAGGGTGGAGTAGGCACTGGCGTTGGTGCCTAGCTTCCTAAAGGGAGTGCTGTGAAGGCGACCATAGTGATGTTCAGTAATGAGGTATACGGTACATTTTGTAGGATAAGTTTGTGAACTTAACCGTCCCACCTCGTATACACGTCTATATCAAGGTTGATGGTCAAAATGATGTTAATAGGATTATGAGTCGTGTTAAAGATAGAATGCTTGAGGTGATAATATAAACAGTGGCACTCAGCATTCTGAAATGATCTGTACTCACGTCTCTGTGATCGCTTGCCAATAAGTTCCATCACCTAAACAATGTCCTGGGGCCAAACGCCCCACCTGGGGAGGCAAAGTACAGTGACTTGGCATTCGCTGTGTCTCCAGGAAGCTCCATCCAGAAGTTCTGAAGCCAATAATTCATCATTGGCCACTCCTCCCACCCCAGTTCTTCTCTATGCAGACACTCCCTGAATTAATAGGGAAGGAAACGAAAACATCAGTCATCAGCAGAGCAGTGATAGATTATATACTTGTGTATTTAAACAAAAAACTTACCATGTGAGCAAGATAACTAGAGCATTTTTGAAGAAAATATAGTTTTTAAATACCCCCACCATCACAAATTTCTTCCTTTATTGGATCACAATTTCCCGTGGCTGTTACCACAGAAGAAATGTAGATTTTACATTCTGTGTTCACAATAACATTAACTTGGGGGATTTCTCACGGGTGCTCAGTGATGTGTGGGTGGGACAGGAGGGAGTGAGGGTCAGCAGTTGAAAGGCTGGGGTTCAGATTTGGACTCCCTGAACTCCAGGCTGTCTCTGCAGTTAAGGCCTAACTGTGTGACCTTGGCCAAACTGTTTAATGTCTCAACTCCTCAGCAACTCATCTGTAAAATGAAATTTAAAAAAAAATCCACTTTAAAGCTGTGCTTAAGCCAAACAGCTCACAGCAGATGCAAAGACCCTATATCCCTCATTTCCCTTGTTACGCAGGAAATTGGTATACTTTGGTTGGTAAATCTATGAGGAAGAATTAGAAACTGGCAAGAGTTGAAACTTTGAACAAATTGTTTTATCAGCTTCTGATGGCTCTGATGAGGTAAAATGTCTCATGAACAAATTGTAGTAAAACCGCCATGAGTTGACCACGTAATGGACTGCAGCAAGCTGGTCAACTTATGGAGATGGTTGATATAAAGAACCAGGCCTACCAGTGATG
Organism: Perodicticus potto; assembly: GCA_963574655.1. Classification (NCBI taxonomy): domain Eukaryota; kingdom Metazoa; phylum Chordata; class Mammalia; order Primates; family Lorisidae; genus Perodicticus; species Perodicticus potto. The sequence continues at coordinate 34,439 of CAUYRH010038940.1, read as the reverse complement.
ACATGCATGTCCGGTCTATGAAAATTAGGTCAAGTCAAGGAGGGGTCAGTGTAGGGAGGTGGTCAGCTATGGAGGCTCTCCAGTACTTATGGAGTCTTGGTGGTATAGTTTTGAGTAACTGCTGGTCCAAAGTAGGTAAAAGGAAAGTTGAACGCAGTGCACCTGATAATATGGAATGGAAAAAAGACCTAAAAAAATTAACTTTCTATCATTGTTTTAAAAAGGATTGTTGAGCAAATTATATCATGGAAGACAATTAAATAGTACCTAACTAAATGTTCCATGAATGTGGGCTATTGTTATATTTTGCTATATTTATGTATTTACATAATTATATTTTATATGATGAATATAAATTTATTTCATACTTAAATTTATATATTAATGTAATAGTTTTAAAGCATACTTGAAAATACATAACTTGATGACATACTATATTATAGCTTATGGAGCCATGTCAAGGCTTATGCAAGTGATGTTCAAATAATAATCAAATATAGCTACGTCGTCCTTAAATCTTTCATGTGCCTGGAGGACAGATACTATTGTTTTAACAATGAGGAGTGTGAAGGTGTCGGAGTTGGTCCCTGGAACATAACTGGGATTCATCCCAGATCCAGAGGGAAGAACGCCACCTGCTGAACATCGGATTTTAAAGTTTATCTCTTGATCATGAGAACTTAATGATCATAATAAACTTAATAAGATTTAACACTTTATAATCATTAATTAGTTAATCTGCAAAACATCTTTTTGAAGTAGCAAAGGGTGATTACCCTTGTTATCATTTATTACAGAATTCACAGATACAACACTTGAGACTCAGGCTGTGTCTACCCAACACCAAATGTCCAGCTTCCCTGGGTGACTCAGGAAAAATTTCACCTGGTGATAAAGATTGGAATGGAAAGGTCTGTGAGGATGTTCTCCAGACCTGCACTCATTGCCCATTTGCTGGTTCTATCTACCTTAGAGAGCTGTAGGGCCATTAATCTCAGTTCCTACTTGGTTTCTCCATTCTGTGCTTTCCAAGATAAACAGTACTATAGGAGAGAGGACTTTACTTTCTACTGTTTGCGTGGAAAATCCGAGAAATTATGGGCATCTTCAGATGGTTTGTATACGTTCTGCTAGTCTTAGGAAGATAGTACACCTTCCTACTGCTCTTTGCTGCAGGTAAAAGAATTTGGTCAATTTCCAGACTCCTTGATATTTTGCCAAAATTCACTGTCATAAAACAGCTTTACTCTAGATTGCCTTACTTTTTATTTCAGGTGCGTTCAACTCCAGCGGGTTTAATTTAGAGGACTTAAAATACCTGTTCCCATTCCTGTGGTCTTCATTGATGTCCTTGCTTGTCACAGTAAATAGATAAACATTTGACCCCGCATGATTGCACTAATATTGATATCAGTAAATCAACAGGTAACATTAACTTTACAGCAATAAACTCTGCTCTCTCAAAATTATTTCTAAGTCCAAATTTTAAAGCAACTTTTACAAGCATAAAAATGAAAGCAGAAATATTTAGAAACAGTATATTCAATAAGTTTAGGATGTCCTAGTTTTTCTTCACTTGGTCTTTTCTCAATAAACATATATTAAAGGGCTTGGTACCTGGATATGTACCAAATACGAACAAATCAAGTAGTCAGTTCAGTCTATAAACACTGAGAGAGGGGTAAGGATGGGTGGTAAGCCAGGGGAGTGTTAAGAAGACGGGGTTAAGGCTCGTTAGACTCTAAGTTAAAACACCACTTCGCTATCTCATGTGTGACATTAGAAAAGTTGCTTTGCCTTCCTGAGCTAAGTTTATTCATCTTTTTAAATTCTCTGCTGTGTTATTGGGACGATCAAATAAGGTAATAGAAGTAAAGCAATTAGTGCATTGTGTGAAACACTGCAGAATAATAAAGACTGGCTTTAAAAAAAAATTGGGGGTTCTCTTCAGATTGAATTTCATTGGGAACACACTGTTAATCTGACCCAGTGTATCTTCAAGCTCACTCTCTCTATGTCTAGACAAAGTTTTCTGGAGAGTTTGCTCTGCATTGATTAGATAGTTGCCTGAGACCCAGAGCGGTCTGCCTCCTGCCTCCTCCGGTTCAGCCTCATAAGTTTTCGTTTTCCCTGTAAAGCCCACAGCAGGGGATACTGTGGAACTCACCCTGGATCCTACTACACCCAGAAGGGACTCACTTGACACAGTATCTCCACATGCCATATCCTTACGGATTTCTTTTTAGTTTGCCAGAATTACTGATGGGAATGATTTCACAATTGGCAGCAATCCTAGGTCTGCCCCACCCTGTTGTAGATTTTATGATTAGAGCATTTCCTTCTGTTCTTCTGACATTCATAATAATAATAACAAAAGCAACTCATTCACTATTATCATTCCCAAGTGTTCAGTAAAAACTAAAAGTGTTCCTTCCCCCCAGTTTATTGATTCATAGTTGATGAATATTAATACCAAATATTAATTAATTTAATTTGCATATTAAAGTAATACAACTAATTTAGGAGACTTAGAAATGTAGCCTATTCTTAGATCCGTTAATTTCTATATCAATGCGATAAACTGTTTTTTCTCCATTATCATTATGAATGAAAGGAAGAATATGCGTCTCGTCAAGTTCACTATTTTGTCGGAAGAATAACCGGAGCTAATATAACATATTTACCTTGGGTTAAAAAGTTGAACACAATGATCCCTCTAACTTGATGGGATGCATATACTTTTTCTTAGGTAGGTATGAGAGACAGTGTAGCATAGTCCAAAGAGCATAATAGATCCTGGAGAAACAAGGTATAGATTTTATGTGAGATTTTAATCTTCTCTTCACCAGTTCCTACCTGTATGAACTTTGCCAAGCCACTTAATCTCTTGTTGCCTCATTTTCCTCATCTATAACATAGTGATAAAACAGTTGTGAGAATTAAGTAGCATATATAAAGTGCCCAAAATTGACTCTATGTATCATCAATAAATATAAATATAATTCTGGAGTTTGAATTCTAATTCCCTACTTAAAATTGGAATGTCAAGCCAAGTACCTTCTTTTTCTTAGCTTATTATTAATGCATGAGGGAAGAGTGTCAATATTTGTATATTTTATTATTAGTCAGGCTAATAAACTTTTATTAGTAATTATAATACTTTTTCAGCTGATCCTTTCTACAGAAGTAGATCTGTTAACAAGGAGACTGTATCTTCTTTCCACAATTTACACTCCTTATTTATTTTTCTTGTCTTATTGCGGTGCCTAGAGCTTCCGTAACAGGTTAGACCACAGTGGTATTGGGCACGTGGAGTTGTCTGTGTGTTCACAAATATTTACTGGTTCCCCCAAGGCAGAGCTGTACTTCTCTATTTCATTGATATCAAGATTGGCCACGTACCTGCGGTAGCCAAATACGTGACACATTTTTTAAAAAAAGTTCTAAAAGCCAGGCTTGATACACTACATTCTCTCTTTCCCACCCTCAAGTAATTGTCAATGTTCAGACAGAGGCTCTTGCATTAGCCGGGGTCCTGAGGGAAAGTCACGCAGAGCAGAGTTGCAACTGACCTGTGGTCCTCCTGGAGCATGGAGCGAACCTTGGTTATTTTGAAGCCACTGAGATTTTGAGGTCATTTGTTACTGCACCATACGTCCATGACTTAATCTTTCTTTTTACCAATCTCAACGTTATTCTCCTTAGTGCCTTTTAATCGATTTTTAAAAATCTCTATTTTTTTCCTCCAGATGCAAACAATCCCCAAATTATAAAGGAAGTGCAATATCATTCTTATTTCAAGGAAGTAAGACTTCACTTAGAATACGTCCTCAGTTGGCAGGGTGAGAAGACTAAAGGTGATATGTTACAAAATTAAGGTCCTCTGAGCATAAAAAGATGATGACTCCCAATCACATATATATATATATATTTTGGCTGGGGCCATGTTTGAACCTGCCACCTCCGGCATATGGGGCCGGTGCTCTACCCACTGAGCCACAGGCGCCGCCCTCCCAATCTTATATTTTCCCCAAATCAGATGAGTTGAATTATAGAATCATTGCAGGCAAATCAGTAGTTTGTGTAGTCACTATTTAGGCCTCTTCATTGTATTGCTTTGAAAGAGATTTCCAAAAATCAGTGTTTTGCGTTGAGAGCTGTACCTCAGGTATTTTAAATTTTTCTTCATTCTGTTCTTGTATAAGTTTCAACAGCAAGCGTGCACCTTACTTTTGTAATTAGCATTTAAAAATCTTTCACAACGGCACCAAAAAGAGTTGGGTGTGAGATGAATAATGTGACAGGGAGTTTAGGCATAAACTAACAAAATTGCAAACCAACCAACAAAAAAAAACCTTACAGAAACGGTAGTCCTACAGGAGAGAGGTGGTGGCTGAGGAAGTGGGAGCGGGATGGATTGAACATCCTTGGAGGTAGAATCAAATGTGGCAGAACTTGGTGCTGAACATGAGGTGTCGATGAGAGTTTAGATGTGGAGTTTAAGGGAGAGAGGAGAGTTTGATTGAAGTTACCAGTTAGGTCATGCTATCATTGAGATGAAGAGAGATAAAGGCCAAGAAGGGAAGAATACCAAATTCATAGTGGGACAACTTTTGGCTGAGATACACGGGCAAAATCTAAGACAAACTGAACACAGGTGCTCCATGTCAGATTACCTGGCAGAGTCCCAGTGGGTTGTAAGCCATTGTTATTCTTTGCATCCAACAACAGTTTTAGAAAACCTGGAGTTTATTTTACAGGACATTTCTGAATATTTTTGGGGAAATCTTTTCCTGTTGTCAATGCTGTTCCAAAAGATTGGTTTGACATCTCTGCAGGCTAACCTGTGGCAGCAGAATACGGAGCTCTGAGTGTTATTTCACTGTTCCATCATTTCACAGACATGAGATTGGGATTCATTGGTCGGTGCCTGGTTTGGCCCTTGTACGGACTTCAGCATCTAGTCCAGTTCCATACACATTTTCTTATTTAGGGCAGCAATCTTATCCTTCATTTTGCAATATCCAAGGGTGTTTCCCTTTATCTTTAGGGGTGGGGTGGAGTTTTCAACTCTATCAAAGTGAAGTTAGTTTCTATTCATTCCAGTTTGCCAGTGACATTATTTATGGCATATATTTAAAAGGAGAGACGTGAAGCATTTTCTCATGCTTAGCTTGGTATTTAGAAAGTACAGATCATGAGGGAGACAATTATTGATTGAAAATCTCATGCTTTTGGGGAAAGGAAGAGCAGCGAGAGGGAAGGCAGGAGGGAGTGGGGTCTCGGTGCGTGACACACCTTTTGGAGGCAAGGCACAATTGTAAGAGGGACTTTACCTAACAGACGCAATCAGTGTAACCTGGTTTCTTATAGCTTCGATGAAGCCCCAACAATTAAAATAAATAAATAAATAAATGAAAGGAAATTTCATACTTAAACGCTCTCTTCCTGGGACAGTTCTTTGAAAACCCCCTGCCTCTAAACAGCACTTTATACAACGTAACTGAATCAATGAATACTTAAATGCAATGTAATTTTCATACCTTTTGTGATCTCTGAACTTGTAAGTACTTTATCCTTATACCCGATCCTTTCTTCATACGTACAGTGGATTGGTAAAAGGTATTATAGATTAAATGTCTTATTTTACTGACTGGGCCTGAGACAGTAACTAAGTTCAATTGTACTTTTTTGTGAATTTTTGTTGTTGTTGTTTGGTTGTGTTTTGTTTTGCAGTTCGGCCGGGGCCGGGTTTGAACCTGCCACCCTCGGTATGTGGGGCCGGCGCCCTACTCACTGAGCCACAGGTGCTGCCCCAATTTTTTAATTTTTAATTTTTTGGTGATAGGATCTCTGAAGTTGTTATGTATTTCAGTTAAATTGGATCGAATGTTCTTTATATATATGTAGTTTACTGAAGTAAATGATGTTAAGCAACTTGCTTTACTATTTTTGATGCTCTTAAGAAAACAAAAGCAGCAAATGTATTGATTCTTTTGTAAAAAGAAGTTTGGCGTGTTTATTTAGTTTTGGTCTTTTCAAGCCCTTTGTAATGCAGTGTTATCCTAAGTAAGCATGATCTTATTTATTTTTAATTTTATTTTCCATGGAAACTGCCAGGGCTTAGAAACAATTTGGCGGTTAATGCCACTTTTCTTTCTGTGACTCTCAGACGCCTAAAATCAAGATAGAGGAAAAGAAGGAAATTTATATGATCGTCTCTGTGATGTTGACTGGCTGCTAAGCAGAGACCTAGATCTATCCTGAATTTCTATAAGCGTTCAGGGAGTATTTTGCTAAGCACTGAAGAGTTTGCAATTGGAATTTTACTCCACTACTGTCTAAGGCTAATTGGCTTTATATCATCACAGAGATATATGTTCACCACTGAAGCCGCATGGGAAGGGGTGGCCTATGCCATGCCTCAAAGAACTCCATATAATTTATTAGGTTAAGATATAAATGACAACTACATAGCACTTCTAAATTCCCTCCTAGATTGGAGATTCAATCTCTTAATCTGTCTTACTAATTAATTGACTTAGTTTAATTGTTATAAGTTTAGATTTTGTGCTGGAGGCAGGAGACCTCAAGGCAATGTACAAGTCGTAAATCAGTCATGCAGGTTCATCAACGTGACACTCTTGAGTAGCCTGTGTTCCCAGGATGCCACTTCACCTGGGCCATCGTCTCCTCAAAATAAAGTCGCATCAGAGGAACGGTTCGCTTATTCCTTCCCAAGAAAGACTCCTTGTCTTAAAAAGTGATTGAATCATAGGCAAATCTGTGCCTACTCAAGACCATTTCTTCTGTTTTTTAATCTTTAAAAAAAAATTAATTTAACCTTGCTGTGGCAAGTTTTGGGCAATGCTCACAAATCTCGTCCTATTTCCTCGTTGGCACATAGCCACGGAAGTGGAGAAAGGCTTCCTTGTGGAGAGTCATCAAGTTTTGAGTTCAGCAGCAATAAAATTCCTTTTTTTGAGCTAGGTCTGGGACCCCATTAGCGTTTCCTGCTCTGGGGATCCCAACGTTCTTCTCCAGTGGGGCGTGAAGGTGGGATCCTGAAGGCTGTGCAGGAGGCTGGGAGATGACTGGGAAGAACGGTCACAGGGATTCCCAAGACGGCAGGGACCCTGGAAGCTGGGGACTGAGGCCTCCTGCTGTACCTCCTGCATGTGGAGGAGGGCAGCTAGGACAGTCCTTCCAAGGCGAGTTGGAAGAAGGACGCAGATGGACACAAACTGACCACTTCTCCTTGTTCTCCTGTGTCCAAGTCACTCTTCTTCCCAGGAAGACACACCAGGGCAGAGAGACATGAGAAGGAGACTTTTCCTATCACTCAAAAGTAAGAAGGAAAATGTAGCCCTTCCAAAGCTGGATAATATTTTTATTTTCATCTTCACTGTGGTTCACAGTGTCACTGAGGGACAAATCCAATTGCCGTTTGGGGTCATCTGAAAAGGAGAGAAAAGTACTCTTGCATAGCAGAGAAGCTTACGTCTGTGTTGCTGATGTAGCGACACTATTTTGACTCCATTCTCTTAGCTTGTTGGGACCAAATGGGACTCGTGTTTAGGGAAGGTAAATTCCCAAGGTAATTTAGCAAAAATAATTTCCCTGGTGATACAAAAGAGTAAAATTAACATTCTTTTTGCACTTTTAGAAGGCAAACTATTTTGGCGGTTAGTTTCCTGTGTCTTAAGAACCACCACGAACAGGACACCAAACAATTCCAACCAGCCCCACTCCTTCCACAATGGCTCTTCATAGATAGAGGCTTCCCCATCTCTGCTCTTGGCATTTGGCAAAGAGTTCTTGCCTATGGCACCAGAAATGCTATGCCTAAGACAAAAATTGACAAATTGCGCCTCATGGCAAATTAAAAGTTTATTTCTTAAAGAACAGAGTTGAGAGACTGGGGGAAGACGTCTGCAAGTGTTCAAGGGTCTTTGAGAGAGAGACATTGACTAAGGCATGATCTTATACTACAGGAAGTTGTAGCTGAACAAAGGTAGAAATCAATGGCTCAATGTGTTATAAGCAGAATATGAAGAAAAACGCGGTCAATGCTAATGTAACGGTCACTACTGACAATGCAGCCTAGTGGTGGGGGTGGGCTACTTTATTCTAGCTTGTGGAATCTCGGGTGGTGTTGGGGCGAGGGCGTAGAAACAGGTGTGAGGTTGTTCCAGGGAAAGAAAGCCCATAAGAAAAGCCATGAAGTGGGGAAGTGCTGGGAAGAAGCAGTAATGCAAAAAACCTATCCTGGCTGGCTCCTGGTTTCACCTCTCCATCGTAGATGGCAAGTGGAGGAAGAATGTTAAGTCTTCTAAAGTACACACGATACCCACGTGCCAATATTTGCACCTTCTAAGGCCTGTAAGGAAAAATAGCACTTACCCTTTTTAAGTGACTATCACCCCCAAGAATGGATACACTGCTTGTGCTGAGATGTAGAAAATCATTAAGGATCATTTAAAACCCATGGAACTTTCAGGAGGGCCCATTGAAAATGCAAATATTAACTGCAAGTGTAATAATCAAACAATGAAACCAATTAAGACAGTACTTCTGAGAACCTCAGGGCCTTGATGAGTTACAAAGGTAGGGAGAAAGAAAAGAAAAAGACCAGATTGTTTGACCTTGTTTATCTATAGGTGGAGTCAATAATCTGAATCTTTTTTAAATGGTCCTAAATATTTTGGGGGCACTTAGAACCCTGCCGTGGCTTCATTTGCTGTTAGGAATCTGCAAGTGGACTGTTCTCCACAGGCCATTTTTCTTGTGTCCCACCATAGCTGGGTGTGAAGGAAACACTGGTGCTTTTCTCCTGGGCAAAATTCCTGAAAGAGCAAATTTTTTTTTGCTATTGGTCACCTGCTGACATTAGTGTAGAATCAGCGTGTAAATTATGTCAAACAATGAAGAGAGTCAGAATATAAATGTATGCTACTTTCTTGCTTACAGATACACGCCAGGGTTAAAGATGGCTTTTTTATTCCGTTTTAAATTTTCTTCCATACAAATAAGATTTTATGCATGGACAGAGCTTTGACTCGTGCCACAAACAGTCATTCTCTCCACCCCTCAACATCAGTATATGTGAAAGAGATTCTGTAAGAATTTACATTCACAATTTTTGGTGTATAATTCAAAGTGTCTTAACACGTGCATAGATTCTTCTGACTATCACCACCAGCAGAATTCAGCCCCCACAGCCCTGTGCCTTATTCTGACCCTTTGTAGATTAGACTTGTTAAATTAAATTTTAGACTAAAGCTGCCTCCTTTTATACTTTTAAGTTCAGCCTAAAGGTTTCTGTGTACATAGAGAATTGTAAGCTAACTAGATGCATTAACAGGCTGTAACCTACTCTAGTGTCATTCTCCAGAGTTTCAGCCGAAGGTGGCCAACGATTATTCATATTGTGTTCAAATAGGGCAAACGCTAAGCTGTCGCAAAGCCAGTTGTTTCTGTACATCCTTTTCCGTAAGTTACTCCCCTTTCTCTGTAAATCATCTTCAACCAGGTGGCGGTGCTGGAGTCTCTCTGGACCTGTTCTGGCTCTAGGGTTGCCTGAATCACAAATCGTCCTTTGCTCAAGTAAACTCTGTTAAATTTAATTTGTCTAAAGTTTTTCCTTTAACAACTCTCTCACCATAAAGGAGAAATTGATAAACTGGATTTCATCAAAAATAAAAAATTTGTTGCTCGCTCAAGAACTTACTCAGGGAACTGAGAAGCCCAGCTATAGATGGGGAGGAAACGTTGGCAAATCACATATTAGACGAAGAACTTAATATCCAGAATAAAGAACCCTTGAAACTCAACAGCAAGAAAAGCAAATAACCTAATTAAAATGGGCAGAAGATTTGAGTGGAGTTTTCACCAAGAAGATAAAGGGGAGGTGAATAGCAATAAGTCATTAGGAACATACAAATTAGTGCCACATTACACACCTATTAGAATGGCCAAAATAATTCCGATGATCCAATGATGGATGTGGGGCAACTGGGATGTGTTTCCATGGCTGATGGGAATGCAAAGTGGGGCAGCTGGTCTGGGAAACAGCGTGGCAGTTTCTTTCTCACTCTTTTTTCTCCTCCCCTCCCCTCCCCTCCCCTCCCCTCCCCTCCCCTCCCTTCCCCTCTCCTCCCCTCGCCTCCCCTCACTGTGGGTAGAGTGCCCTGGTGTCATCATAGTTCACAACAACCTCAAACTTTTGCACTTGAGCAATCCTTTTGCCTCAGCCTCCTGAGTAGCTGGGATTATAGGTGCCGCCACAGTACCTAGCTAGTTTTTCTATTTTTAGGACAGACGGGGTCTTGCTCTTGCTCAGCTGGTCTGGAACTTCTGAGCTCAAGAAATCCACCTGCCTTGGCCTCCAGAGTGCTGGGATTACAAGTGTGAGCCACTGTGCCTGGCATCCCAGTTTCTTAAAAAAGGGAAACATGCATGTCGCTTAAGACCCAGCAAGACCATGCCTGCAAATTTATCCCGGATAAATGAAAACCCAGGTTCACACAAATACCTGCGTTTGTCATCAATAACACCTGGAAACAACTCAAACGTCCTCGAAAGGATGACTGGATTACCAAATTGTGGTTCCTCCATACAACAGGATATATGGAATAACATGGGTCCATCTCTAAATAATGATGCCCAGAGAAAGAAGTCATAGTCCTTTTAGTCCTAACGAGAAACTTCTTCCCTTACGGAACATGTAGTATCCCTTCTCATTCTGTTTACAGAATTATCTTTTTTTCTCCTCATTCTCTCAGGCCTCAAACTGTTCCTTCCTTTCCATCAATGGCACTTCTCTTCTGAGAATCTCATTTGTGCTTGTTGTTCGTATCTTTTGCTGCCTAACAAACCACCCCAAACTTAGTCACCATTCTCGTGGATTCTGTAGTTAGGAATCAGCTTTATCTTGACCTCACATTTTCTTGAACGCTCCTCGGCTCTGATCTTTGTCTTGAGCCCATTTCTTATTTTGAGAACTCTTTGCTCCCATTACATTCCCTTCCCATTTATCTGTTACATTTCTTCCTGTTAACATTTCTTCTGAATTATAATGAAGGAAAATGGAGCAATTCATTCTTTAGTTGACCTCGTTTACTCTCTCATTTTATCTTAGTGTACTGAGAGCTGACCCTTCAGCTCTGAAGTGACCCTGAGGTGCCCTTCAACCCTCCCACTGAAATTCTCCTTTCCTCCTTAGCTGAGTTTGTTATGAGCACATTTTCCCTGGGACAGTGTTGCAGAGAACTCACCTCTCTACGTAACTGTGAGCCCTCCTTGTACCTCCCAATAACATCGTCTCTGTTATTCCTCAAGCCCTCATTGATGCTTCTAGAAGGATCCTTTGGCTCATGTTCCTCCCTGGGTTCTAAAACCAATGACACAAGTGTGAGATTTGTTATGGCAGAGTCCACTGCCGGGTAACAAATTCATCTCTGGTTATTGCTGCTAAACCACCCTGAACTGAGAGTCCTAACGCATCAACCATCTTATTATGCTTTTGCAGTCTGTGGGTCAGGAATTCAAACGGGGTAGAGGGGAGGGCTTCCAGTGCTTCCATTCCGGGGGCCTCTCCAGGAATGTGTCTGACAGTGGGAGGCTGGAATTTTTTTTAAAATTTTATTTCAGATTAGTATGAGGGTACAAATGTTTAGGTTATACTGTTTTCAATTCTAAGGTGAAGTTCACGTTGTACTTGAGCCCAGGGGGCGTGCTGAACACTCTCCCATCATGCACATGAGGTGACATCCCACTAACTGCCCTCCCTCCTCTCCCCCCACCCCCCCGACCCCCCCAACTTTGCTAGACTATACTTGTGTTTTTTCTTTCATATGGGCATGTAGTTGTTTATGTATTGGTTTCATATTAGTACCGAGTACATTGGATAATATTTTTTCCATTCTTAAGATGCTTTACTAAGGAGAATGTGTTCCAACTCCATCCAGGTAAACACAAAAGATGTAAAGTGCCCATCTTTTCTGATGGCTGAACCAGAAACTGATCCTACCCAGAATCCTATTTCTGAATATCTGACCACCTCGAGAAGAATACAAGAATTTATTTCACACACAGTGATTTAAAATGGCACAAAGTTATCAGCAAGCTAAATACTTAGCAATAAAAGAAATGGTCAAGACAGTTATGGGCCATCCACTGGATGGGATGGAAGTTATCCACAAAAGGTAGTAGGTATGAAGGTTACATAGCAATGCCTTTGAAATAGCACACGATGAAGAGAAAAACAGCACGGGATAGCGCTTTAATTGCAATGGGAGAAAAAAATTGAGGATAATTGGGGTGGCGCCTATGGCTCAGTGAGTAAGGTGCCATAGACTGGAGGTGGTGGCAGGTTCAAACCCAGCCCCAGCCAAAAACTGCAAAAAAAAAAAAAAAATTGAGGATAATTATATAGAAATGATGAAATTATAGATAATTTATTACCTCCTCCTCGTCTTTCAATTTTCATTATATTACTTTATTAAGAATAATGAATATATACTAATTTAAAAATAAGTATATAAAAATAAAAAATAATAAACATATAATTAAAACACTCTATGTAATATATAAGCATGCATTTTACCTAGCATATATTATACAAAATAACTAATAAACATAGTAAAATATATTACATATTTATTTTACTTATATTACCTTCATAACCTAAAAATATATTGTAAAAAATGAAAGAACAAAACAAACTGTACCGCATCGCACTTGTCATTTGACACCTGCTATCTTCTGTTTCTTTTCTTTCTTCCTGGACGCTCAGTTGAAGGTGCTATAGCATCTTGTTGGTGGTTCAGCCTAGAAACTTCAGAGTGGCCGTTCTGTCTTCTATTTTTTTCCCCAATAGTCTTTATACACAATTAACCTTTGAGTGCCCTACATTTTACTTCTCCAACATCTCTGCATATTGTTAAATAAGTAACGAACCAGATCTAAAATTACCTTTAGAATGATCTGGTCCTACGCTGACATCAGCAGGTTCCCTTCCTTTGTCATCTGAGCGAGCTCGGGCAAGTTTCCCCGGCATTCTGGACGTCACTTCCTCACAGGCAGTGTGAGGACAGCATACTTGCCGGGGACATAAATTTGTGAGAATCCAATTATACTGTCTACGTAATCCTTCATACTGTGCCTGAAATACAGCAGGCACTTAGCAAATAAAAGAATCTTTGGATAAAACCATTTGCAGTTGTGTGTTCTTCCAGCACTTCCATGAGAAAAACAAACACGCAAAACCACACATAAATTTAAAAGCAGGATTCTGGGTTGAAATATTTGAATTAAAATATATTCTCGTGGACTCTTCAGTACGGGGGCAAACAAACCAGCCAGCTTCAGGCAGCTTCGGAACAAGTGCAACCATCAGAAATAAGACACAGAGAAAAATCAATGGCCTTGTGTTCAAGATTAATTTCCTTTCAGTAGAGGCCCCTATCTTTCCCTCTTTATGGTAATTGGCTCAGTGATCGGCTTAAACTGCTTAGAGTACTTAGAGGGCCCCCTGATAGCATCTTATCGGGCTGGGAGAGGCACCCTCAGGGAGCGCCCAGGTGTTGGGGCTGGTTCTGCCAAATGTCCTGTTTAATTTGACAAAGGGTCCTTGAGCATTAGGATGCTAGGCTGTGACTGCCAGTGGCTTTGCTGTTGGGCCTGACTGCCCCCCCTGCCATCTCAGAGGAGGTGGCCACCTTTTCCTCCTCCAAGGCTCTTACAGGCCCGGGGGCTTACCACTTAGCCAGTGTCCTGAGGAGTCCCCTCATCGTTGCTCTGGAAGGCCATTTGACGTTAAACAAATTACTTGGCTGGCAGCAAAATAAACTACTCTTCTCCCCAGAAGTCTATTAACACGCACAGTTGTTACAGCTTATTGGCATTGAAGGCTATTGTCCAAATAGCCCAATTTCACTTCCAATAAAAGCCCATTCTTCCCATAGAAATTTTACTTGCTGCATGAAAGTGACTTGCATTGTTCTCCAAATGAACGTTGAGTTTAGGAATTTATAGACCCACTCTCAGAGGGTTAATATTGGTTCAAGATGCTTTGCAGAGTATGAAGACCCCCCTGGTAGGTGTGAAGGTCTCCCCCCCTGCCCCAGCGAGCTCTTTTGTTCCCTTCTCTTATAGCCCAGCCCTGCCTAACCTCAGTGCCATCTGGGGCACCCTGGAAGTTACTTGGCATCCTTCCTAATGCAAAAGTACACTTATTTTTGAAGCTGAGGTCTCTCTGAGGCATCTGCAATTGAACAGCATGTCCCCAAGCTTAGCACACGTGCACACACATTCATGTAAGAATTTAATGTCAATGCAGGTGTTCTTTTTCAAAATTCTCCTTTCAACTTTATGTGGGCAGAGTAATTCAGAAATTTAAGGAACGCCTCCCTTTCTCTAATGCCTATATTCTATTTCAGTTAGTTGACCACATCCTTTTTTTTCATATTTTTACCCAACCTTCCCAAGTGGCACATGCTGTTTGAAATCATAATGACAGACATCACTTTGATGTTACTTTTTATTCTTAACTTAGCCATCATTCACAGCTGCTTCTGCTTCAATTGAACCAGGCACTGAAAAAAAAAAGACGGAAGATATTATATAAATTAAATTTTCATTGCTCTGTAACATATCAAAAGATTGCACCATTTCTGATTCACAGTTAGGATTGGAAATTAACTTCAAAAGGCAAGAAATGAAAAAGTGAAGGCACGCTCTTTCATGGCTCATTACTGAAAAGGGAGAAGTGATGAAATGATAACAAAAAAGGTTTCTCTTCTTGAACAAAAGGAGGAGTATCTTTTCCTTTTTTACCTCTGTGTTTATATCCATTTTTAAGCTTATCCCTGTGACTCATCACTGTTAGGCCAGCGACCCTACATTGCGGTTAACATGCACCCTGATGGAACCAGGGAGGGGTAACAGTTACAGCTTGGAGATCTATCAGGGGGTTAGAAACACACAGCCTCTTGGAATTAACAGAACCATTCTGGATATGATGTCTTTCAGAGAGTTCATTTGTCCAATTGACACCTGGTGAGCGGAAAAAGTCCTCTGCCTCTTAGCTTCATTCTCTTTCTGTTATTACATGAGAACTTAATTTTGCAATGTCAGTATGTAAGAGGGTGTGATGGGAAAGACTTGAGTTGGTGGCCCCCAATCATGAGACCCTCTAGATTCCTTGTTTATATTTTATAACTACTTTGGCATAAAGATGAATCTAAGATTTCATCCTAAAAGTTTTCCCCCCTTCTGATTTTTAACCCTTTGGACTCATAACTATTACGTAAATAACCCCAATATTACACCCGTGAGAGAACCATGGAGTGATAGAAATGAGAACTTGAGCACGTGTGGTGTTTGTTTTTTAATTCTTGTAATACATCACTAGGAGAATGGTCTCCAGTTCCATCTAGGCTGCTATGAAAGGCATTAGTTTGTCATTTTTTAAAATGATTTATTAAATTGGAATTAGTCGATCAACACTCATGTGCATGGAAGTAAAACTCAATGGAAATCAGCCAAGTGGGGTGGGAAGGGCTGGAGCACACACCGTCCGGGGGATGGGAACACATCACTTCCACTCCAACTGTACACAAGCAATTGATGTAGCCAAAACATGTGTACCTCCATAATATTCTGAAATCAAAAGTAAAATATTTTTTTAAAAGAAATTAGAGCATGAAGATATATCAAGGATAGAGAATATCCAGCCTGTTGCTTTTAGGCAAACGTAGCAGTGATGCTGCCACTTCTGGATGGGATGCACTTAATGGAATTCACGTCTTTCTCTGGACCCTAAACGTGTTGTAGGCTGTAGGCTCTGGGCCTACCAGATACGTCGGCCGTGGAGGTCAAGCCACAGGAAGATACAGATTTGATACTGTTGGAAATTAACTTTAACCGGGTTTTGAGAGCAGCCTGGCAACCGCCGTTGTTCTCTCCATTCTCCGTGTGTGTTTGTGTTCACAGGGCAGGACTCACCGACCTTCTTCCCTTCTCCTTTACTGAGAAAATGAAACCACACTGCAAGGCCAGTTACCTCCATCTTCATCCTGCGAGTCTGTCTTTATGTCCTTACCTCCCTCGGTTTACAGAGGGGGAAGTGGAGGGTGTGCTTTCACGTTTTCCCCTGAATTAATTCTAACTTTGTGTCTACATCCCTCGGACGCCAGCTTCTTGGAAGAATTCTTTTCTCTTTATTCTCTCCCCCGTTTGTTCCTCCTTTCATGACCTCAGACCATTAGAGATGTTTCTATGGCGGGGGTTCCATTTGAGCCTATTCTCCCCTCCCACTCCTTCTTCCTCCATCCTTTTCCTTTTCCTTCCTTCCCTCCTTCCCTTTCTTTCTTCCTTCCTTCATTTGGTAAGCCCCAGGTTTGGTCCACTGGTTTCCATATCCTCTTCGCCACTTCTTTTCTTGGAAGTAAATGTATCGGTTTAAAAAGTCATGATCTGTGCATATTATAAAAATCAGAACATCCTGAAACTATAATGAATGACACGGACTCTTCATCATCTCACACCTGCACACCCTTTCAAACTCCTTGCAACGTCGTTTCATCACTTACCGCTCTACTTAAAATTTGTTTTCAAAGTCGGCATTGATGCTTTGTGTTTAGGGGACAGCGCCTGACTCAGCCTTCTGGAGTGTCCTTGTGTGTTTTGTGAAGAAACAAGAGTTAGGACGAGACCGGAAAGATTCGAGGAGTGAGATAGCAGCCCCTCTGTCTCTCTCGTCCCTTTAATTGAATCTTTTATGACATTGCTACCCTCAACTCCTCTGTTCTTTACAATTCTCTTTCTTCATAGTTGCCGATTAGGAAAGTCCCATTGGGACTTCTCCACATCATAACTGCCGGCTTCAGCTTCCTGCCACCTTCACCTGCGTCAGGCTTGCTCTGGGTCCCGATGCGTATTCCTGAGAGAGAGCATCTGATGGATGCCACCCGCCCTAGACATCTTTTCTTCTCTTTTCTTCTTTTTTGGGAGGGCCGGTGCCAGAGGTCTAAGTCCCCTGGTTTCCTTCCAATTTTGGCTCCGTGGACCCCAATTGCAAGAGTGCCCCCATATTCAATCCTTAGAACTCTTTATGATTTTTTCCTATGGAATTTTTTACATCTGTTCAGGTGACTTCACATTTTTAGTTTCTGAAATATTTTTTCTGGATAATAAGGCGTCACTATCCTTCCCCAGATGAACCCCGGAGCCCTCTGTATCGTTGCCCTTGCACTCTCCTTGCTACACTCTCGGACCACTCTCTCTCGTGCATACAAACAACTAGACCTGGTTCAGAAACAGAGCTTAGAAAAGAAGATGTAATGAGTATGTTTTTATTTTCTATACTTGGTGAGTGGGTGCATCAGATTCCTCATGGTTTAGTAGGAAGAGCATTTGGTTTTTTGATTTCAGTTCTAAGTTTCCTGTTAACTAATTGAGTAACCCTGTGGGAATCAGGTTCCTTCTCTGGGTCTCAGTTTTGTTATGGACAAAATAACCCCAATCGTAACTCACTTGCTAAGAGGAAGAGTTTAGCAACACAATCTTCTTGAGAGCTCATGCCAAGATCATCTGATGCAACGATTACCATAAGTAGGTAAATATTTTCGATTTTTCAAGACTGTTGACTGCTAGCTAATCACTTGCACACATATAATTTCACTTGCAAATATATAATTTCTTTATAATATCACCTATTTGAACTAATTACAATTACAGTTCTAATATGGGTACATATGTGTATTTATGTATACATATATAAATGTATGCATATATACAGAAAATATATGCACACATATTTTATAAAGACAACTAGTGTGTGTGATGTGCTAATTTTTGGGTCACCTTATACATATTTTAATTTTCTGAAACCTATCCAATCTATCTTTCTTTGTTAGAAAGACTGATCAATGCTCAGTAAATAGCTATGTCAAAAATGATCTTTATCAAAATCTTGGCTCAACTATAATACGCTTTGGTTTCTTGGTTTTAAAAATTAGATTGTTTTTAAATATAATTTTTTAGTTCTGGAACATTTAATAAGTACTTGCAATGTGTGAAGAACTTTCTAGATATTGAACATGGGAAGTTGAGTAAAGCACAGTTGTAGCAGTAAGAAACAAGATGGAAATGACCACACAACAAGTCTAAATCAGATAAGCGCTAGGAAAAAAACAAGCACAGCAGGGAAGTAAAGAGTTTGCAGAAAATCCATTTGGAAGTGTTGATACAGATAGGTGAATTGCATGATATTTGCTCATTTCTGATTAAAAAATTAATTCATATTTATTGTCAGGTCTGTATACTTGAAATATTGCCAAAAGTACTTTCCACAATGATTGTATTATTTTATACCTTCATTGCTTATGTATGGAATTATAAATATGCACATGCTCCTTCAGCATTACAACTATTAAATTAAAAAACATTTTCAAATGGTACTTTAATTGTATAGAAGATCAATAGTATCTAATTTTAGTTTTATTTTCCTATCTCTATCAGTGATATAACTGAATGCTGTTTTTGTACTTATCAGGCATTTATATTCCTTCTTTTACAAATTTCCTGATTATGCTATTTCTCCATTTTATCATTGGAATCTTGGTCTTTCATTTGTCAATTTATGAATATGTTGTATCTGAGATTGCTGTTGGAAAATTCTTTCCCATAATTTTTAACTGGTATGTTTTTAGCCGTCCACCTTACTATGTGTTTTTATCTAATGATATTTGACTTGACTCTGGGACCACAGACATATCTCTAAATAATAATTTTGTCCTTTCCTCCATATGTATACCTCTTATTTATTTTTCTTATCTGATTAGCTTGTCTCAAACATTAAGAAAAATATAAATAGTCCGTTCAATAAGACTTTCTGTGTTATTTCCCCTATTAAGTATGTTAAAATTTTTCTTCTGTTCGTATATAAAATCAGACATAGATAATAATTTTAGCCAAATATTTTTCTGGCATCTATTTACAGTAGGACATTATATAAAAAAAGACAGGATACAAGATAGTTACCAGTAAATTGTTACCAATCATTACATTTTTGGGATCATTTTAGTCTCTATTTTTATTTTTTATTTAATGAATAAGTATTATTGTGTTAAAAATGAAAATATATCACAAGAATTCCTTGGTTTACTGAATATTCTTTAAGTGATATTTTTATGCATTATGTAATTTCATTATTATGCAATATAATTTATTTAATAAATTGCCTATTAAAAGAATATTTTGTTTTTTCCTAATATAAATAAGGCTGCAATGAACATCCTTATACATAAAGATTTAGGTACATTACTGATTCTTTCCTTAGGACAAGTTCACTAATTTTACTAAGGAAAAATGTATCAATCTTTCAGGACCGACTAGATACATTTGCCAAATTCCCTTCCAGAAATGCTGTAAATTTACATTTCTACCAGCAGTGTGTGAAGCTGCCTGCTTCAATTCACCCTTGCCAAAATAGGAGGTTTTTTTTTTTTCTCTTTCCTTAAATTAGTCTTTTCACTTTTGGGAAATAGAATGGATAATAGTTTTTCATAATTGTTTTCTTTGGCCTTTTTTTTCTTTTCATTTTTAGTGAGATTACCCTTTTCTATGCTTATTGACCACTTACTTTTTTTTCTAAATTGCTTCTTTTTTTTTTGCAGTTTTGGCCGGGTTTGAACCTGCCACCTCTGGTATATGGGGCCGGCGCCGTACTCACTGAGCCACAGGCACAGCCCTGTTTTGTTTTGTTTCTATTGTGGGTAACTTCTTCTTCCCCACTCCACCAACTCCCCCACCAAAAGAACATCTGTTTTCTTCTCATTATTTTATGTTTTTGTTTCTTACATTTAAGTCTTTCTCTGAGGGGTGTGGATTTCGATAGGTACATGGGCTGTTTGAAGAATGGGCCACCCCGCAGAAAAAGAGCACAGGTGAAAAGCAGCTTGTGGGAAGATGCAAAATAACTAGAGCAATAAAAAGAGGCTAAATACGACAGGGAGGACAGGTGGTGTTAACGAAGGAGAGATGAAGGGAAAGGAAGAAAATTACTGTCTTTTAGCATGACGGAGGATGTTTCTAGATCATTCTAGTGAGCTATCTATACTCTCAACTACACATCTGTTACATCCGTGTGGCTGTCCCACATTGCGCTTGTGGTAGCACTCATACTCACATTCACAGTCAGACTCACATCACACTCAGACTCACATTCACACTCAGACTCATATTCACACTCAGACTCACATTCACACTCAGACTCACATTCACACTCATACATTCATACTCAGATTCACATTACACTCATACAGTCACACTCAGACTCACATCCACACTCAGACACATCACACTCATACTCACACTCAGACTCACATTACACTCACATTCACACTCAGACACACATCACACTCTCACATCACACTCAGACTCACATTCACACTCAGACTCACATCACACTCTCACATTCACACTCAGACTCACATGACGCTCAGACTCATATTCACACTCACACTCACATCACACTCTCACATCACACTCAGACTCACATTCACAGTCAGACTCACATTCACACTCAGACTCACATCACACTCAGACTCATATTCACACTCAGACTCACCTCACACTCTCACATCATACTCAGACTCACCTCACACTCTTACATCACACACCTCACACTCTCACATCATACTCAGACTCACATCACACTCTCACATTCACACTCAGACTCACCTCACACTCTCACATCACACAGTCACCTCACACTCTCACATCACACTCAGGCTCACATCACACTCAGACTCACATTCACACTCAGACTCGCACAGCCCAAACTGAAAACCCACCGTGGACTCCCCGGAGCCTCCTTCTCCTCCATCACTAACAGCTCTCAGCTGTTGCCCAGGCCCAGAACCTCCACACTGCCCTTGAGTCGTCCTCTCAGCCTCACAGACATCAGACCCTCCTCAGTCACTCCGGGTGCCCCGACCTCAGGGAGGACCTTATCTTAACACAGAGCACTTGCTTCCTCTCCTGAACCGAGTCGACGTTTCCCATGGGGTCTCCTTGTCCTCATTCTTGTTCTTGTCCAAGGGAGTCTTTTCAGAGCAGCTGTGGTGAATATCTAAAATGGAAGCCTGATAGCTTTTTAAATTCTCTGATTGTTAGCAACTCCCCTTAGTATAAAATCCCTTTGGTCTTTTCTCATCATCGTCCAATCTCGAATCTTCAGTTAACTTTCTTTGTAGTAATTACTCCATTTTACATGGAATTTTTTGTTTTATTTTTTCTCTTCCCTTCCCTTCCCTTCCCTTCCCTTCCCTCCCCTCCCCTCCTCTCCCTTTCCTCTCCCTTCCCTTTTCTCCCTGCCCTCCCTCTTTTTCCATTTTTTTCTTTGACTTTGTGTGTGCCCTTTACTATAAAATGTAAAGTTCATGTGGCCAGGCCTAGATTTCTTGCTCGTAACTTCACTCCAGCATGCAGAGCCACGGCAGGCACATAGGGGGTGCCCATGAGTATCTGGAAAGGCTTCGATTACACCAAACAGTCTCTGCTCCTTACAGCCATTGGGATTTATGTTTCTGCTTCTCTAATCCCAGATCTCTACTCGCTTTTAATTTAGGTAAGGATGATTGATCCTTGAGGACTCAGCTTGGAGGGAGGATGACCCACGAGGAGCCCTGTGCTGACCATTCCTCATCCTGGTCACGGGAGCCTGCATACTGCGTTATAAAAGGCTACCTCGCTGGGTTTCCTCAGGGGGTGGCCAGCTACCCGGGGACAGGGTTCACGTCTTGTCTGTTACTGTTCCCTGAGCTCAGCAATGCATTTGGCTCACGATAGATGCTCGTGTATATTCAGTGAAAAAGTAAATCATAATATCCAATACTTATATTTCCATTCCTTATTATTTATAAATGTACTTATAGTACTTAGCACTCACAAAAATGTCCATTATGAGCAACTGAAACAAAAGTAAACAGTACAATGTTTTTGTTTGAGACAGTATGAAAATATGAAAGATTTATAAGTGATATTTGTAATGCAAATGATTAAAATAACAAAGACATATAAAGGAGCAGGCTTCAATTATCTGGAAAATTCCCTGGCAATGCTGGCTAGCCAAGTGATTATGTAATATAATTCATGTGATTTTTGTCTTTTGTAATGATCATTATGTTGGCTCATTTCTCCATTTTCCCTAAAAAAATGAGGAAAGCAAACAAGGATTTCATTTTTCTGCATTTTTTTGCCGGGGCTGGGTTTGAACCTGCCACCTCTGGAATATGGGGCCAGCGCTCCACTCCTTTGAGCCACAGGCACTGCCCCAAACAAGGATTTCTGTGAGGGAAAAATGCTATGACCAAGAAGTCATTGGCTATTGGAAAGATCCTTTCTTACTGCTAAAATTCTATTGAAAAACGACTTTATGCATTTTGAGATTTAGTTAGTTCTGTGATTTAGCTGTAGCCTTTTAAAAAAGTCCAGGTCTCTGTTTCTGGAAACTCATGGCCTGTCTGGTTGGTGAAATTTGGTGATCTTTAGCCAATGAACTGAATCACATAGTCTTCAGCTTTATTTGAATTCTGCTTTGTGTTGGTCAGACCTGTCTTTGCAAGGCAGACAAGCTTGAATAGGGTGTTCACGTCGCTGTTTGGGGTGACCTTCATGGTAGCTGGAGTTGTAGTCCACACATCTACATAACAATGCGATAAATGACATCTGACCACAATCATTAACACCATTCCATAAAACTGTAATCATTGACATTCGTTTTTAAAGATGACTTTAACAACCCTGAAATGACATGATGGGCTGTGCCCACATATTCTTCTTCTTAGAGAAGTTTTCCACTAACCATTGGCAGAGGCTAAAAATCCCAGCTTACCTCTAGCTTTTTTATTTGGAAATATGCCTTCAATTTCAACAAAGGGGAATGCTTCCCCTCCACAGATATTTATTTATTGAGAATTTACTTATTGGGAAACCAAAATCTTCACTTGTTTATGGCTTCCATTTGATTTAAGAAGAAATATCAAGGCAGAAGATAGATAAATAGATTGATAACATCTTTTAAACATAGTTGCAGTCATCAAAGTTAACATATTTTGACAGGTTGGTATATTAAAAGCCATTAAAAAATACAGCTGTTTAGCTGTAGGGAATTTCGCTTTTAGGCTGAATCCAAAGATGCATGTTGCTATTTATTCAGTAATCAATCACAGAAAGAAAAGACCTCGAATTTTAGTTGGAAGTTTTTATTTTTATCTTTTTCCTTACTCCTGGTCTTTAAACCTGCTTGGAGGAGAGCTATACGTACCAGGGTAGAGCCCCACAAAAGGAGCAATCACAGCTAAATCAGCATGCAAAATGCCACTCAACCTTGGGCCTTTATTAAAATTTGCTGGGACTCAATTTGAGATAGCGATCATTCTTATTAAAAAGCAAAATGTAAGATAGTTTTTTTTATATAAATCTCTGGATGGAATGGAATTGTTAATCAGCATAGGCTGATGTGATTTCTCTGTTGCAAATCCTGCCGAGGGCTCAGAAGTGGCACATTACCATAATTCGTGGGCTAGAGCTGGCAGCTTGAAAAAGACCTGCAAGAATCTTTAAAATGCTTAAGCAAAGCTGCAAGTCACAGCAAAACAACACAGGGAGGGCTGCTACCCGGTGTCTCTCCTGTTATATAACCAAGCGGTGGCCTCTTCCCCGTCACTCGCGTTCCCGATGCGCCCCTAGTTTATGTGGCTGGGCGTTGTTTATGAACAACCTCCGCACCCAGCATTGCTGTACTGCGGAATCCGTCCATTTACAATGTTCCTGGTTCACGGCAGAGGTTGAACGGAAGAGCTGGCGTTTTTCTTTTAGTGCAGAAAGTGGAGCCAATCAATTAACCACATGCACTTAACGCACTGTTTGTCTCCCCTGCCATATCCTCTCTCCCGTTTGACATCGCCCTCTATAATTTTTATTCCCCCAAGATATAGAGAAGCTTCCAAAAGATAGAGAATGCTCGTTGGGTACACGATGGGCTGCTTACTTAATGTCTATTTTTCATCTCAAGAAAATAGTGTTCAATTTGGGGACCATCCCTTAAAATTGAGTAAAATCAGAAACGTGTATCATTTTTTTCCCCCGAGGGAGGGTTACATCCGTTCCTTCACTGGAAAACTCATGGCACCATCCATTCAGAGAGATGTCAGCACAAACCAGAGTGAGCGTGGCTGAGTGTGCGGTGGGGGGAGGGGGACAAGTGACAGAGACACTCAACTTTGCGTGAACTAATGGCAAACTGGCCTAGTCGTCAGAAGAATCCTCCCAGGAATGCGGGCGTTCATACACACAAGGCGATCCAAAATGGGGCACATGTCTTTCTCATGAAACGCCCAAGTAGCTCCATCCTTCGGAAGCTGACTTGCTATCACTTGTCATGTCTGCTGAGGAGACTGGGTGTCCGAGGAGGAGAACTAACCAGTCTGTGCTCTGCACTGTGGAGCCGTCAGATGGGAGGGACGGTCTTTCTCCCCATCTTTTGCGTTGTAGCTTCAGACTCAGGGGTCTTTCATTTTGATACTAAACTCCACAATATGGTAGGCTCAAACGTTTAGCCAGGAATCAATGGTAGGAATTAATGATAGAGTCAAGTTGACTTACTAAGGGGCCAAAGGACAGCCCTCCTCCATCTGTGACTGTGCCTGTCAGGTGGACTTTTAGTAGGGAGTTAGCATTTTTTGGAAGTGTAGTAAATGCTACGAGCCAACACACGCATTTTAATGAATATCATTTGTTCTTTTTGTTGCTTGGTGACTGAGTGGTATCACCTTTAAATTAGAGTCTGCCGTTATGTTCAGAGCTCACTAGCCTTTGATGTCACAGGTGATGCATAAAGTTCTGTTAGGGAATCTGCCTTTGTTCAAGTTTGAATGGACAGCAGTTCAATGCCTTGGAAATTTCTCAACGAGGGGTCAGGAAATCCGGTGGGCAGATTTGCACGGTAACACATTTGGGCATAGGACTAGACGAAACCCAAAGAGGAGACGTGAGGGGCATTCAAATAGCTTTTGCTACCTGAGGTCTCCTTCTGACATCTCCTCTGAATCCCTGTTTAAAGCCCGAGAGCTGGAAATGGTTTCCTAGTTAAAATGAGCAATCAGATTGAACAGGTTGGACAATGCACATTTTTTTTTAAGTCCAAAAAACACATTATGAGGGCGTTGTTTCTGATCAGGGGCACGGGGGGCACCAAAGCCCAGTGCCTGTCCCCCCAAGGCCCTCTTCCCACTTTCCTCCTTCAGAAGCGACTGTGATGGCTCCGTGTCAGCGTGCACAGCTGGACTTCACATCCCCATTTGCAGTGGATGCTTCCTCTGAAATGCTGGTAGTATTTGTCAGCCTGGAAGTGTCTTGAGGCTGCTTCTGAGAGATACAAGGAGGCAACTGATAAGAGCGCATCAGAAGGGCAGTTAATTGCCTCCAGTCTCTCGGTGCCGGGAATATTTAAAATCTATGGGATTAAAGGCAGATTAAAAACTGTGGAAGCAGGGGCCCAATAGCGCTGAAAGATCGCAATCAGCAAGGGTAATGGCAGAGAAAAAATGAATGTGGCAAATAAAATGACAGATAGGAAATTCAGATCCGCTTCTAATGCTCGAAGTTCCATCTTGTAAGCACAATTCATCTACGTGTAAATCATTTTTTGGCTTCAAGCTTATCAGCCAATCGGTGAATTAAAAATGCTCTTTCCTCGGAGGATTAAAGAGGTTGATTGAAGTCAGTGTGAAAACTGGCTAATAAGTCTGGAAATGTCAGGAGGGGGTTTCAGAGGAACTCCGTGGACTTTTTCCGCCCCCTCTCTCTTTCTCCGTTCTATGAAATAGGAAGTTTGCAAAGCTGTAGAGTTCTGTTACTTGTGTGAGAAATATTTTTTGTGTTTTCCGTGGGCGACAGCTGTCAGGATGGAGTGTCTGAATGTTCAAGGTCTACAGGAGTATTTACAATTAAGATGCATTGGCAGGAAAACATGGATGGAAACAATTACTGCTTGTAGAAATCAGTTCTCCAGAAGGAAGCTTCTGGAAACCAGGGGCTGTGGGGTTAGTGCTAAGTTGTAACACTGTGACCGGGAGTGTTTTAGATTTTGAGAACATCCACTTCATTGGGCAATTTACATTTATTTGGGCTCTTGGATTAAATATACCTTGCTTTAAAGTGTTAGAAAGAAATACTTCCAGGGCCTTATTCCCTAAAGCAACTGAAATGCTAGAGATGGAATAACAAAATAATGTGTATTTCCTAAGGCATCTATTATTTTAAAATATGGGCCATCTGCCGTTTGGTTCAGGGCTTTTTTAGGAGGTTGTGCCGGCAGGGGACTCCACATTGGTCTGAACTTCTGCACGATTTCAGCAGAGGTGACTCTTGGGTGACCAGGAGGCCAGCATCCCTCAGGGGGCTGCAGGGCGCCCTCAACCCAGAGTCTTCTCTGTTGTCACAAAGGCCGAGCTGAACAGGGAAATTCTAGCAGACGTGCCAACTGGGGCAGGTGCAGAATTCTGGACGTTCTTATTTTTCTGTGGTCTTTTTGTTTCCTCACGCACCAAGCGTTGGGCGCTTTACTCTGTGTTAAGCCCTGTCAGGTACTTCACACCCCGCGTCTAGCTAGAATTCCCTAACCAGGTTCTGGGCCGGCGTTCAGGATTTTTATTTTACAAGTGGAGTAGCTAAGATGCAGGTAAGTTAAGCACCTGCTCAACGTGACCCAGGAAGGAAAGGAGGGGCCTGGTGCCTGTACTCTTTCCTCTTTCTCAGCCACAATCTCCCTTTCCTTTTGCATTTTGAAGTGTAAGCAACGCGCACACACACACGTGCACACATGTGTGCATGAACAAACGTATGCACACACACACATGTGCACACGTGTGAACACACACACACACACGCCTAACGTGGAGAGGTGGCGTTAAGGTACACAGCTGACTGACACTGGGACTGCAGGACGTCCCGAAGTGACAGATGCGTTGCCTGATGGGGAAGGTCCTGGGAAAGTTCCTCTGCCTTCCCGTCTCTGACTTGTGATTTGAATGCTCTCATCAGCAATTTGTTGTGCGTGTTTAAGACTTTCCTGTAAGCTGAGCACCACTTAAAAATGCTACTCTCTCTCGGGAGGTCAACACATCCTGCTCTAATACTTTACCATGTCCAGATTTATTAATGGGGGTCTGAAGTTTTAACGAGCACCAAAGGGAAGATGGGTTGGTCTTGTTCCTCCACCCCCGAAGTAGTCGCAGCAGGCCGGCTCTCCTGAATGTTTCCTGTGGCTCTGGAGTCACGTACTGTCTTAAGTGTTAACCGAGGTTACTTACATTTACTTTGCTGAGTTTGCTATTTAACTTCCACAGAAACTATAGGCAGAAAAGGCCATTGGGCACTTTGGTTTCAAATGTGTGTATTGGTTGGCTCTGGGTAACATTGGGTAGTAGACTGAGTTGTGTTTGGTCCTCCACGTTACC
Organism: Perodicticus potto; assembly: GCA_963574655.1. Taxonomy (NCBI): domain Eukaryota; kingdom Metazoa; phylum Chordata; class Mammalia; order Primates; family Lorisidae; genus Perodicticus; species Perodicticus potto. The sequence goes on along the minus strand of CAUYRH010038940.1, from coordinate 6,909 downwards.
CCTGGATAGATGTAGGGAAATTCTTCTTCTCCCTCTCCCTCCCCTCCCCTCCCCCTTCCCTCCCCTTCCCCCATTCTTCCCCCTCCTCTTCCTCCTCCAAAAGACGAAGGTCTTGCTATGTTACCCAGGCTTGTTTCAAACTCCTGGGCTCAAGGGGTCCTCTTTCCTCAGCCTCTGGCGTAGCTGGGATTACAGGTGCATACGACCACACGTGGCATCATATAGAGAAATTTTTGTCTGGGACTCATGGTTCTCTTGTCTGGCATCTAGAAGTTTCTTCTGGAAGTTTCCTTGGTCAGCTCCTATACTTCCTCCACTTTCTCAGTCCTTATACATCCAGTATGGAAATCTGTGGGTCTGAACTATGGGCAAAGCAACAACATTGAGATCGGTCATCGTTTTTCTGCATATTTAATTCCTTGCTGGAACGTCGACTTCTCTATTTACTAAAACACCGATGATTAGTGTTCATTTATTTTCATAACATTTAATGTTTTCTTCCATTTTAAAAGCCATGGATGTTTGTTATCAAAGATTTGGAAAATTTATAAAAATACACAGAGGAAATTAAGAGTCCCTGTCATCCTGTCAGGTAAGGATCATTATGGTTGGCATTTTTGGAATATATATATTTCGCTATTTATTGCCATACAAAAATAGATTTATTTTTAGTAACCTAGGAATTGAATTTTATGCAGCATTGTTATTTAATTTTTACATATGCCCTATCACGAGTATTTTCTTATGCCAGTAAACACTTTTCAACAATACATTTTTTAATTATAGGTACATAATTCTATTATATGCATGAACCATACTTTAGTAAACAAATCCCTATTAATGTTTTCTGTTTCCAATTTTTCTGTTATTGTACATAAAACACGAATCACCATTCTTTTACATAAAACATTAATTAGTCCTTTATAAATTGTTTGGCAAAACTAATACTCACTGTAGGAAATTTAGAAAATTCATAAGGGAATAAACACTTAAAAGAATTAGCCATAATTTTCCCTGTGGAGAGCGGGCCATCCTCATTCAATGGCCTTCTCTCCATTTTTTACCACAGGGGTCTGAGTGTGTGTGTGTAGGGGGGATTAAAACAATGACCATGGAGTTGGTTATTGATTCCAATGCTGATAATAGCTAACACCCAGTCTTTGCATTTGTTGTGTGAGATTCTTAGTGCCTCAATATTTAATTCTCTTAATAGTTCTAGGAAGAAATACTTTTATTTTATTATTTATTTATTTAGACAGAGTCTCACCCTGTCTCCCTGGGTAGAATGCTGCGATGTCCTAGCTCACAGCAACCTCAAACTCTTGAGCTCAAGGGATCCTCCTGCCTCAGCCTCCAAAGTGACTGGGACTATAGGCACCCACCCTGACACCCATTAGTAGAGATGGGGTCTTGATCTTGCTTAGGCTGGTCTTGAACTTCTAGGCTCAAGCAGTCCACTCACCTTTGCCACAGTGTGAGCCATGGGATTATAGATGTGAGCCATAGCGCCTGGCCAGAAGGAATGCTTTTATAGTTCTTACTTTACAGATGGGGACACTGAGGCACAGACAATTTCATTTTCGTTAGTGGCAGAGCCAGGATTCAACCACAGAGCCCCATTCTCAACCCAGGCGCTTGGGAACATAGTCTCCAGCTCGGAGAGCTCCTGCTATGTCTCAGTTACCGTGGGTGGGACAGTCAGAGGATTCTCTGCTTGACCTGGGTTCTGGGCTGAGGGTTCCCTGGCTTGGAAGGAACCCTTTGGCTCCTCCTCCCCAGGCCCAGGGAAAGAGTATTTAGTCTCCTACCTGGTTAAAGTTACCTGTCCCAGTTTCTGTTCCTCCAGGCTATGCTCTGCTAATCTGAGAAACAAATCTGATCTAAAGTTCAGTAATGGGCTAACTGCAGCCCCTCTGGGGAAAAACATGTGCATGTTAAAGGGGCTGTTTGGAGACTTCTCAGGAGGGAGAGTAATCTGGAGGTAGGAGTGTAGGGGTGTGTGTTCCCCAAACAGAACCATTTAACTGATTTCTCAAAAGTCTGGCCCTTACATACACAAACTGAAGATTCTGTTAACAGACAGGTCTTCCTACTGAGATATGCACTTTCTGAATGCTTTCTGCATTGGCAAGTTTTTTTCTTGTTGTTGTTTGGATAAAAGGAGACAGGAAGTGTTCCCCATAAATGAAAGTGTATCTTAAGAGGAGGTGCGGTTGTGCTCAAGAATTTTAGCAATGGATTCATCCTTGGAAAAGGTGAAGGTGGCACAAAGGGCATTTTGGAACCTAAGATAATGAAAGCAAACAGTAGGTTTTCTTAAAGAATAGAGCCTGGGACCGCTATGCTCACAGCCCTCTTCCTCGTCAAGGCCCGTGAAGGACTCGTAATGGTCATTTCTCTTTGGTGAGTTATGCATTTGAGCTGCTCTTTGCTCAGGTGAATAGGGAATATTTCTCCCCAGTGATGGATATGCCCACTTACAACCATCAGTAAGATTGGTAAGAAACAAGCACGAGGGAAAATTCAACCAGAACTGCTGTTCTCTTCACCGTCATTCAATTGTACATTTGAAGTTGAGCTTTTGGAAAGATCCTACTACACGAATGAACATGCATCGGAAAGGCAGGAAGCAGGATGGGGCAGGACCCCCAAAGAAGAGCTGTGTGGGTTCTGCCTCCCTCCTCCAAATGCAAACTGGTGCAGGTGCGGGTGTGATGCGGGTAGATCCCTGGGTGATGTGCTGGATGGGTTAAAGCAAGGCCTCTGTTAACCACCTTAGGACTTTCTCATCATTGTAAACTCCCTAAGAAAGGAAATTGTTTCCTTCCTGCCAAATCAGAGTTTCTATCCCCATCTCTTCTCTCACTCATCAAGCCCAAATGGAGAATTTCAGGTGCTGGGAAATCTCCCGTCATCCCTCTGTTTCCGTGCAGGCTGCCTGCTCAATCAGATGCCCTGTGATCCCTGCATTCGCTCTGATGATGGAATTAAGCAGCTCCATCTGAGTACACTGCAGGCTGTGCACCACCCGTCTGCCCTTTTTTACTTGCAAAATGGAAATCTCTCTAAGCTCTATCATCTTTGACATTGCTGTAGAAAACCAGTCTTAGTGATAAGATGAACCAGGCAGAATGGCAGCATGGGATATGTGGCGGGGATATATTTTTGACCCCATATTTTAAAACTTTGGATGAGGCAGACATATCTAAGTAAAGTTGCGCCTTGCCTGCTAAGAGGGAAGATTAATATCCAATAAATTATTCCCCCGAGTCCTGCATTTCAGTTCTTAACATACAATGCTGCACTCCATCATGGAAAATCAATTCATCTTCTCACTCTATTTTTTCCTCATTTTGTTTTTCTGATTAATGGTTTTATTTTCACAAATGTCTCAAAGGTCCTTGAATATGGTGACATTTGAAATATATCATTACTATTTGGATTTTTCTTTTCAAACCAACGCCACAGAATTTTCCTTTCTGCATATTTAGAAGTAGAATGGGGTGAGGGATTTTCATTTGAGAAGTATTGTGATCCAGTTCTTTCTGGAGGCAGTAGAATTCATTTGCCCTTTAGATGTCTACTTCGAACCTACGCTTCTCTAAAATCCTAATCTGCATCAGGTAGGTGAGTGCAAAATCTCCGTAAAACATGGCATCATGCATACAGGAGGTGCTTAATTAAAACACAAAATAATTTTAAAAGTTACAACCGGATCAAAACGAAGAGATATTGCCCCCTTTTCCTTTTTTTGTGCCTTGAGCTTAGGGCTCAGTAATGAATACATTACGGAGTTGAATGAGCGAATGAGGATTATATCCTCATTTGAATCTGTCTGTCTGATCCAGGCAATATTGGAGTTTGTACTCTCATTTCTTTAGACAAAGAAATGCAGACAGATACCTGGTTTATACGCTAGTAAGGTAAGAATAAGTCCTCTGTTAACCACCTTATGAGTTTCTCATCATTGTAAACGCCCTAAGAAAGAAATTGTTTCCCTCCAGCCAATCTCCAGAGTTTCTAGCCTCATCTCTTGCCTCGCTCACCAAGCCCAAATGGAGAAGTTTGGGTGCTTGCCTGGAATGGTAAGGAGGGCATCACTTTTCACCCGTGAAGGCAGTGTGGTGTGGGGGCAGAAACTTGAATAGCTGAATTAGAGAGTCATTTGTTCTTCACCTGGATACTTGGAGTAATATTAGGCAGATTCTCTTCAGAGCTTTGTTTTACTCACCTGTGGGAGGAAAGAATCTTCTTTTGATCTTTCATGAGATTATGAATGTGAAGCCTCTGTCATAGACTAGAACAGAGGCCCAGCAAGCTGTCCCCATCCTGCATCTGCTCTTCCTTTCCTTAGCCCATGGCATCCGATAAGGGTTTTGCATATGGCAATGTGAACAGCACTTTACAGCCTTTGCAAGAGGCTGGGTAACCCGGGGAGCATCTTACTGTTTTATTACCTCATTTAGTTCTCACCATGACCCTATGAAATAGATGATATTATGATCTCAGGTCTACAGAGGACATTAAAGGACAGAGAAGTTAAATCACATGACTAAGGTCACAAATCTAGGTCACAGGACACCACGACTTTGAGCCTGGGCTGTCTGGTTTCTGAGGTTCCACTTTCAACTACCACCTTGTAGGCCAATGACAGGCAATTCCAGCCCACCTGACCATGGATGGGGCCAATTATAGTGGAAATGCCCTGAGAAAAATCTTGTCTAGAGCTGCGCCAGGGGACAATTTTGTCCCTATCTGCCCAGCACGTATAGGATTCTTGGTAAAATATGGTTGGGAAACCCTGGATTAAACAACTAAATTGGTATTTGCGGTAAAACCTGATTAGTATAAAATGTCTCAGGGAGGCATTTGATATGTTAATGTTTATTGCAAATCTCCAGGAAGGGGTGCATGTGTGTGTAATATTGTGATTCCCCCAGATCCTTTTTTCAGGAACATTTTGTAACGTTCCTGAGGCGTGCAGTTAATGTATGTACATTAATCCAAGAGTCTCGTATTATGGAAGGAGAAATGTACAGTCAGCAAAGAGAATGCAACTTGCTCACGTGGCAGGTGGTTACCGGCGGTGGAGCTGAGACTCAGGCCTTCGCCTCCACGTTGAGCCAGCTTGCCGGCGCTCTGTAGGGAAGAGGTCTAGCTAACGGTGCCTGGGATAGAGACCTGTAGAACTGCTCTAGCTGGTGGCGCTTGAGATAAAGACCTGTGGTCTTATTTTACCAATGCCCTCGCCTGATTCATTTAGTGCACTGACTAGAACTGACATGGGTCTGTACGTGGTAAGATTTTAGTTTATAAAGAAGGAAAGAATGCTACATCTAAGTGCTCAATTAACACCGTCCAGGGTGGCATTATTTCGCTGTTACTCCTGCTTCCCAGGCTGTGTATGGACTTCCTAAAAGCCTGCCTTAGGGCTGGCTGGGCTGCTGGTTGGCTATTGTGCTTTCAAGGGCCTGAGATCCTGAGATCGCATCTCTTAAAGAACTCTTCAGATAAGTGGGCCTGAGGAATGAAACCGCTTTGGAACACAGCTCTAAAATCTTGGGAAATCTTTTACACCCTCCCAGAGATTTGAATATTACCTCAGAGTAATCTCACAAACACAGGGTGTCATGTAAATGATAACAAGTGAATTCTGGGAAGAGAGCAGATTGAAAAGGGTGGGCAGGGGATGTAAAGAGGATGTTACTAGAATTACAGTGGTGCTCATGATTTTGGAAATCCACCTGCCCAAATCCTGAAAATCAATCTGTCAATAAAGACTTGATCTCAATCAGTATCCACCTTCAGCCTGTCCCTAATTTAGGAGGGGAAATTAGTTTCAAGGAAAGCTATATTAAAGCAGTTAACATGCTTGAAGTCAGAGCCCTTGTTCTGATGTAACCCGATTCTCAGTCATGACAATGCATTTGAGCTGCGCCTCTCTTGGTACCTGCTGAAGCATCTTCAGCAGCCAGTGAGGTTTTGACAACAAGAAACTCTCAAGTTTAAATGTTGGAGTGTTCTATACTTTCACTCTAATTTCAGAAAAGTCAATACTTAGATTAAAAATTAAAATATATACACACATCCATGCATCCAATGGATGAAAATAGGACACCTTGGAAGACCTGGGCTTCTGGGGGAGAGAATCAGAAGAGGGCGGGGGAATTTCCCGTGCCATTCTTCTCTTGCAATCACAGTGGGCTTACAGATGTTTCTCTGCCCCTCCAGTGAGCAAGTGGTTCTGTGACTGTCTACGGGCTGGGGCTGTTAGCAGCCTGTTTCCAACGATATATTTGATATGCAAATGACAAGGCATAAAACGGAGGGGCAGATAAGACTCCCGACCAATTTCAAGTGAGGGTCACAGTGAGGGGAAACACAACGGTCAAATTCATGAATTAGACTTCTGTTTCCCCTTCTTTTGTCAACACGAAATATTTATTAATTAAACCAAGGAAGGCTACTGGGTACTGATGAGAAAATTAGCACATCAAAACCTCGGATAAGAGTTCCCGAGAATAGCAGGATAGGAGAGAAACCTGTCCCCAGAGAAAGAAACTGGAATTCACCGTGTATTTTGATACAAATCAAACAGAGCCAAGTTGATTTGTTAAATCAAAGGTGAAAACTTCCTGTAGCAAAATTGCCATTAATTAATTTGAAACAATTTTTCGATTTTTTTTCCCTTTTATTTGTCAGAATTATGGCCATAAAAGTAGGGAAAGTGGGGATACGGGATTTGTAGTCATTGCCATCAGTTTATAGCTATTTCAACCTACCGACTCCCTTAGGAATATACACAAATTACAATACGATTTAAAACAATACCCTGGGGGGGGGGGGGGGGGGCGCGCCCCCGCGCCCGCCCCGCGCGCGGGGCGGGGCGGGGGGGGGCGGGGGGGTGGG
>CAUYRH010038939.1:0-36022 GCA_963574655.1 Perodicticus potto | reverse complement strand
TCCAACTCCTGGGCTTAGGCGATTCTCTTGCCTCAGCCTCCCAAGTAGCTGGGACTACAGGCGCCCGCCACAACGCCCAGCTATTTTTCTGTTTTGCAGTTCGCCGAGGCTGGCTTTGAACCCGCCACCTTCGGTATATGGGGCCGTGCCTTACTCACTGAGCCACAGGCGCCGCCCCAGAAAGAGTCTTAATCCCCATTGAACAACATGAAAGGCAGAATATTAGAAATCAGCAAAGGTGAGAAACAGGACAATGTTGGCAACAGGGGGATTCCCAGCTTCCTAGAGGCGAGCAACCTGCTGATTCTAGTTCTCCATCCTAGGACTCTCGGCCCCCTACACTGCATTAGTAAGAGCTGTAGGGAGTGGAGTCAAAAGTGCAGGTCCCTTTGGGGTTCTTGGCTATTGTCTTCTGCCCTGAGTCTCCCCTCTACCTTGTCAGTTAGCCAGATACTTGCCCTTAGCCTTATAGCATACTGGGAAAATCTCAGCTGTATATTCATTCTCTCACATCAGGGGTCTGTTGAGCAAGACTTCCTAGCACTGTGCTGGGCACATAACGTGTGAGCAAATTCCAAGATGTGAATTCTACTTACATTCCACAGAAAGAAGGCATGGCACAGAGAATATGCTAGGATTATATCCTCACAAATAGATGAAGTGTAGGTTGCTGCCTCTAGACATCTGTCTGTTATTTATACTGCTGCTATGGCATGAATAAAGACAAGCAAGACCTAGTCCTTATTTAGTCAAATTTAAAATCAAACTGAGGTGGTGGGAATCCCACACAGGGAAGACGAACAAAAAACATGCTTCTGCACCAGTAAGAAACCATTTTTATAGTCATAGGTAAAATGTAGGCCTTCTCAAACTGTAAATTACAGCTTAACATATCAAAATGACATATTAATAATTGGGATGCTTGCTATTTTATGTTTTAAGAAATTGAAGCCCTTGGGCAGCGCCCGTGGCTCAAAGGAGTAGGGCACCGGCCCCATATGCCAGAGGTGGCGGGTTCAAAACCAGCCCTGGCCCAAAACTGCCAAAAAAAAAAGAAAAAAGAAATTGAAGCCCTCACTATTAAGAGGTTGATCACAATCTTAAAGCCTGGCAAACTCTCAAGAACACTTAGCTTGATTCACTGGGCTTTATAATCTATTAAGAAAATCCACATTACTGCCAGCCCTCCAGTCTTATTAGGGGACCCAGGTTATGCAGTGTCAGCCTCTGACGCTGTGCAGAGGGATTCTTTGCAGTATGTACATTTTCTAGTACAGATGGTGCAAACCACTGTCCCCACTTTGGGGGTTGGTGTTGTTTTTGATTTTCATGTGATTATTTTCATTACTACCACAGTGATTCTCACTGAGAAAATCCAGTAGAAGGGCTCAGCGCCTGTGGCTCAAAAGGCTAAGGCGCCAGCCACATACACTAGAACTGGCGGGTTCGAATCCAGCCTGGGCCCGCCAAACAACAATTATGTCTGCAACCAAAAAAAAAAAAAAAAAAAATGGCCAGGTGTTATGGTAGACGCCTGTGGTCCCAGCTACTTGGGAGGCAGAGGCAGGAGACCCGCTTGAGCCCAGTAATTGGAGGTTGCAGTGAGCTGTGATGCCATGGCACTCTACCCAGGGCGACAGTTTGAGGCTCTGTTTCAAAATAAAAATCCAGTAGAAGGTGTGGCCATGGACATTGTGGCCAAAGCACACTTTTACTCTGTTGGTCTCCACAGTAATCAAAAGAAGCAAGTCTAGCCAATATATGTGTCTTACTAAGTGCCAGTGTTACTGACAGCCCAGCAAGGTATAGATACTATTGTCATCTCTGAGGCACAGAGAATGAAAAGGTTTGCTCTGGGTGTCCTAACTCAGAAATGACAGGGCCATGTCAACTGGATTCTGGCTCCAGAGTTCTAGATCTTAACCTCTACCCAAAGGAACAGATTAAAAACTTCAATTTACAGAACCTGAAGAACTTCAGAACTTGAAAAAGAATCAAACCTGCTGGAGTTAAAGAAATAAGCCAGGCAGTATGGCATCTTTCTCAAAGCTAGTTGGAGACAGTGCTGTGTTCTTGTGTTATCACTCTCATTTAGTGATCTTTTCAAACTATATACAGTAGAACCTCCGTAGTTGACCATCTCCTTAAGTTGCCCTAATTTTCATAGATTGGACATTCACCACATGTACGTAGCAATACAGTAGGCCTAGTTCCTTATGTTGACCTCCTCTGTATGTTGGCCACTTTGTTACAGTCCTTGGGTGGTCAACTTACAGAGGTCCTACTGTAATTTAAAATGGAAGGATCAAAGAAATTTTTAGCAAGACTTCTTCTTTAAACCACCTCAAGAATCACCCAGCACATGCTCTATTGAAGGTAAAGGGGGGTGGGGGAGAAGTACGTAAAATTCATTATATTTAGGAAGGGGAACATAGTGAAATTAATGAACTTTCTCTATATAAAATGCTCAACAGAAGACCAAAAAAAAATTTTTTTTTTGAGACAGAGTCTCACTATGTCACCCTCAGTAGAGTGTTGTGGCATCACCGCTCATAGCAACCTCTAACTCTTGGGCTTAAGCGATTCTCGTGCCTCATCCTCTCAAGTAGTGGGGACTACAGGCTCCCACCACAATGCCTGGCTATATTTTTTTTGTTGGAGTTGTCATTGTTGTTTAGCTGGCCCAGGCCGGGTTCAAACCTGCCTTGGGTGTATGTGGCTGGTGCCCTACCCACTGAGCTATGGGCACTGCTCAGAAGACCAGAATTTTTAAGGAAATTTTGCCAAAATATTTTTTCTCTAAGTCTAATGATTTGTGATACAAATTGAATTACATCTCAGATTTTAAGCTTTAAATTGTTACAGTTACAGATTAATTTAGAAGAACTTCTATTAGTATTTATGTATTTATTTTGAGACAGGATCTCACTCTGTTGCCCAGGCTGGAGTGTAGTAGTGCAGTCACACCTCACCGCCGCCTGGGCCTTAACTCCTGGGCTCAAGCAATCCTCCCACCTCAGCCTGAGACTACAGGTGTGTCCCACCATACCCAGCTAATTTTTCTTAATGTTTTGTTAGAAACACGGTTTTACTATGTTGCTCAGGCTGTTCTTACCTGGCTTCAAATGATCCTCTCACCTTGGCCTGCCGAAGTGCTGAGATTATAGATGTGGGCCATTGCATGTGGCACATTTTTTAAACCTAGTTTATCTTTAGATATATTTTGAGATTTGAAGAATAATACACCATAGTTTAACTTTACAAAATTTTTTTGGCTGACTAATTATAAACATGACTAACATCTTTGGTCATATATAAAAAAAATTTTTTGAACCAAGCATGGTGGCTCAAACCTGTAATCCCAGCACTGTAGGAGACCAAGGTGAGTGGATTACTAGAGCTGACAGGTTTGAGACCAACCTTTGCCAGAGCAAGACCCAATCTCCAAAAAATAGCCAGGTGTTGAAGTGGGCGTCTGCAGTCCCAGCTACTTGGAGGTTGAGACTTTGAAACAGAGTCTCTCTTTGTCACCTTTAGTAGAGTGCTGTGGCATCACAGTTCACAGCAACCTCAAACTCCTGGGTTCAAGCAATCCTACTGCCTCAGCCACCTGAGTAACTGGGACTACAGGTGCCTGCCACAATGCCCAGCTGTTTTTTAGAGATGGGGTCTTAGTGTGCCTTAGGGTGGTCTTGAACCTGTCAGCTCAGGCATTCCACCCACTTTGGCCTCCCATAGTGCTGGGATTACAAGCGTGAGCCACCACAACCAGCCCCTTTTTTGAAATTAATCTAACACTAGAAAGACCACCGAGTCCACATTCTTGCTTTCTGCTTCTTGTTAGGGTTGTCACTTTCTGAGATTTTTTCTCTTTAGATCTGGTTCAGAGGGTGAAGGTGATGTTAAGAAGCCATTAGCGTTTGGTATGTTAGACACTGAAGCCATGTCTGATGGCTTTTAGCCTTGACTTGGAATCTTTAAGTTAAAATTCCAATAAAGAGAGTTAAATTTGGGGGGAAAAAAATCTTCCTGATTCTTAAAGATCAGATGTCTTAATAGGATCCAGTTCCTCAATATGTGATTCGTCCAGGTTTTTTTCTTTCTTCCTTCTTCCTACTTATGATGCGATCTGTCCTATCTGTTACATACCTATTCCTCTCCAATTGTGATGTTGATTCCCACCCCTGCCTTCCAAAAGCAGTGGGGACAGAGCAACTTGGAAAATCAGTCAGAATGGACACATTCACGTAGCTGGAGAGAAGTTAAGAAATGAAGTGAAGGACAGCACCTGTAGCTTAGTACGTAGGGAGCCAGCCCCATATACCCAGGGTGGGGGGTTTGGACCCCACCCCGGGCCAAACTGCAACAAAAAATAGCTGGGTGTCGTGACGAGCACTTGTAGTCCCAGCTACTCTGGAGGCTTAGGCAAGAGAATTGCCTAAGCCTAAGAGTTGCTGTGAGCTGTGACGCCACGGCACTCTACCGAGGGCAAGAAAGTGAGATTCTGTCTCAAAAAAAAAAAAAAAAAAATGAAGCAAAGTAGGTGGTGGGCTGTGAATGGGAGAGCCAGGGGAGCCTCGGGGAGCAGGACTGGATGTGGCTACAGTAGTCAGAGGCCTCTGTCTGTACTCTCCAGAGGCTTGGCTATTGGGGTTTCCGGATTCCTCCTGATTACAGATAATCAAGATACAGACACATGTGCTGATCTGTCACAAGCTGTCATCTGAGGCCTAATCTCTGATAATCATTGATGACAATCGAATGTAAGGCATGATAACGGTCAGAAATGCCTCCTGATAAAAGCACCCTAGAGGGTTAGGGGATTGTTTCAGTTGGGCTAAGTTGTCCACACCTTTGTACATCTGTTTACCCTGTTGGCGATTGGCAAGAGCTCTGGCAAATTTCTTTCCGTAATAACTGATTAGAATACTGAATAAGAAAACCATCACATTTTGATTGCTTCAAAAGAAATATTTTAATATTTAATACTTGCCTTTGAGCAATCCTAATATTGTAGAAAGGACTGCAGTTAATCCCCCCTAGCTTGAGGGTCAGAGCTGATTTTTGTAACATCTTATAAAATCCATCTCCAAACCTACACTTTGTGGGGTGCTTTTTCTTCTGTCTTCTCTGGAGGTAGTGGTAGAGGAAAATTGCTATTATTTATCTTGAAAAAAAAAAACAAACTTTTACACCACCACAAGTGCTACCAGTTTAGGGAGGTGGTGGTGAGGCTAGAGAAAGTGAGCCTATTACTTCCAAAATTAATGTTGTTAGTGGGTAGAGGAGGAGGAGGAAATATTCCATACAGCAAGCACCTCCCTTTTTTCCTCTTGAGAGGTTTTTAAAGAGTGCCATGAAATCAAACAGTGATGGATATGTAACTTCAAAGAGATGAGGAATGGACATCATTACTTCAAACCATTCTGCATGTCATTTGTATGTGGTGTACGTCTCTCCTAAGCTACATTCCAGGGAACAGTGGCGTTAGAAGGGAATTCTGGAAGAGGAAGTCCCCCTCAGCCCTAGTGTGACCCCTGTAGCCCAGAACCCTCCCAGTTGCAGTATAGACCTTGCTTACCCCCCCTAATTTTCTTATACTATGAAAATTGTAGAATCTTTTCCTGTGTACCAAGGAGGGACCACATCAAGCTGCAAGTCTAGAATTAAAACTCCATATGTTTTCAGAGGGTTTTCTTGCCCTCTTGAATAGCTTGGTATCTTTCTGGGACCACTGTGATTAGGATAGTGATTAAGAAGGCCAGAGTTCTGCAGGGTGGGGGTGGGGAGTCCACCAGGCTGGACAGAGGGAGCTGGGTGTGTTCTGGTGGGAGTGGGTTGTGGGGGGTGAAATCTTCTGAATGTCCCATTTGGGGATCACTTAGTCCCTCCCCCCCCCCAGAGGCACTGCACTGGGCTCCAGGGGACACTGATGAAAAATGTTAGGATGATAGAAATAACCCCTGCTCATATAATGAGCCTTTGCCATTGCTTTTATTCTTTCTCTTTATTTCGTGGACGTCAGGGGGAAACAAGAGGCTTCGCTTTTGTGGATGTGAGGTGTACAAATGTTACAGGATTTGAGGAATTGGGAGGAGAGGATTTGTAAATGGCCAGTTTGTGCCCTCAATTATTCCTAAATCCTAACAGACTGTTTCTATCTGTGGTGGGGATGGAGGTTAGGTCTAAGACCTTTGTGTTTCTAATACCTAGACTTTGATCCCCCTCCATTTTCAACAATGTAGTTATTTTGTTTCAGCACCTACTATGTGCCAGTAGTTCATCCTCCTAATGAACCTTCGCAACTGCCCAGAGAACCTGCTCTTTGCAGATGTGGTTGGCCTAGTCGCAATTCAACCCCAGGCTGCGGGCCTAGTGGCCTTTCCCTGCCATGGCGCAATCTTGGAAGCGGCAACTACGCGGAGGGCGAGGAGCGTCGCAGTTCCCGCCGCGCCCGCCCGCGGGGAAGGCAGCCGTGGGGACCAAGGGCCAGAGCCGCGGGGGGAGCAACAGCTGTCGAAGTCGTGCCCGGGGACCGCGCCTCCGCGGGGCCCTCCCGGCGCCGGGGCCGAGAGGAGGGGCGGCGAGGGGCGGGGCGCGCGGGGCGGGACGGAGGAGGGGCGGTGGCACCGGCAGCTCCGGCTCCGCGCGCCGAGGAAGTCCCGCTCCGAGAGCTACGAGCGTCTGGAGGCGCGCTCTGCGCAGTCGGGAAGCCAGGTTCGGAGCTAGGGGCCCCAGTGTCGCCGCCGCCCCCTCCTGCCACCGTCCAGCCAGGGAGCCCGCGGAATCGGCGGCCGATGGAGTTCACTTGAGCTGTGAACCGGCGGAAGAGGCAGGCGAGCGCGGGCCGGGGCCGAGCCAGCTCCGGGTGCTCGTCTGCCAGCAGGCTAGCTCCGGCCAGGAGGCGCCGCCGCCCCGCGCAGCCCGCCCGGCGCCCCTGGTCGCTGCAGCGCCTCCTGCGCCGCGAGCCGGTGAGATCGTCTCAAAATAAGGACTCCCGGAGCGTCTGCCCCTAGTGCGGCGGCGGCGGCGGCGACGACGCGCCCAGGACCAGTCAGCCTGCGGCGCTGCCGGAGAGGCGGGACCGGCTGTCGGGGAGCCGCGGGCAGCCGCCGGGGAGAAGCCGTCGCCGCCGCGCGCCCTCCTCCTCCTCCTCCTCCCTCTCCCTCCTCCCTCCCTCCGCACATGGTCTCCTTTGTCCTGTCGCCGCCGCCGCCGCCTCGCTCTTAGCTCCGCGCGCCGCGGCGGCGGGTCGGGCCGCTCCTCTCCGCCTCGTCCTCCCGCCGGCCCGCCCGGGACGCGCCTCCGGCCCCCACCGCGCCCGCCCGGCCCCGCTCGCCGCAGGAGCGTCCGGAGGCAGCGAGCGAGCGCGGGCCGGGCGCTCTAGGCGGTCGCACTCCCTCCCGCCGCCCGCCTGGCTTCGGCGGCACTGGATGAGTGCGCGCGGCGCTGGCTCTCGGCCGCCCGGAGGCTGCTGCTCCGGTTCGGATTTGGTTCGCGTGCCTCCGCGCTCAGACTTTCGCCAGGAAGGAGCCGACACACTTGCGGACGGAGCCCACTCGGAGTCGGGCGTTTTCTCTTCGTGTGTTTTGGTGGTTTCCCCCCGGTCTCTGATAGTCACCCTTTGGGAGCCCTGCTAAGGAATCAAACCATGAACTTGGGGCTGACAGGACCGCTTAACCCTTTGCGACCAGGTAATGCAGCCCTGGGGGCGCGGTTCTCTCGCCCGCCACCGGCGGTAGGAAGAGAGGCGGCTGGGTCGGGGGTCTTTTGTTGCGGCCGCGAAGCTGGCGGGCAGGGGTGGCAGGGGCGGGTTCCTCGTGTCTGGCGCGCCCGAGCCCCCGCTTCGCCACCCCTCCTCCTCTCTCCCGCTCCGTGGCCCGGTCGCCCGCCTTTGTACTTTTCTCCCTCAGCCCTGAGCGGCGGCGCGGGGCCCCGGGGCCGCAGCCGAGCCCAACTGCGGAGAGCGGGCCGGGCCTGCCCCGCGGAGTCCGCCCGACCTGGGGCTGGGGTCTGCACCCGCTCGGGCCTTGGCGCTGCGCTGCGGGTCCCCGCGGTCGCGCTTCGTTCCGAGGTCGGGATCTCTGGGTGCCAAGGGAAGTGAAAGGAGGTCTGGGCTCGCGATCGGCGGCTGGTGAAGGAACTCGTGCTTAAGTTTGGAACAGGTTTCTTTTCTCCAGTTCCAAAGTCCCTCTTCCCGCCGGTGCGGGTGCGGAGGGTGGCCTTGGTGTCTGCGTCCGAAAAGAATTAAGGTGGATCCGAAGCAAGAACCGCTCGGTCCCATCCCGTGTGCACTGAAGGCTTTTTATTCGTTTTCCTCCTCCTCCGCATTGGCTCCACTAATCTGTTTGACTTATTTAACTTTTCTTTAAACATCAACTACGGCTTCTAATGATTTTTTAGTACTAAAAATAACTTATTTCCAAAGCAGGCAACAGAGAGCTTTGTTTCCCTGTCTTTTAGACGTAGCCGCTTCACGCCCTTATCCTCCAAAACCGATCGAGGGGGAATGAAACGAAATGGCGAGTAAAATATTAGTCTGTAGCATGCAAAAGTCCCACCCCCCGTTAAACAAGAGAAAAGGAAGAGCTCCACTGGCCTGCTAACTCCCATCTTAGTGTTTCCATTATTCATTCCTGATTAAAAAAAAAAAAATTGCCACGAAAATGGTCCAGGTAAATAGAAGGAAATGGAGACTTTTTCCCCGAAAGCTATGGTAATGAAAACGTCCCCAAGATTAAAACCCAAGGAGTCAAATAATTGGTGCAAATGCTTGAAAAGCATAAGCAGAAGGCAAAGTTCATTGAAGAAAAGCAAAACATATTTGTATCGTTTCCACTCAAGTCTATGAAGCTCTTTTCTGACTTTTAGGACAGTGGCTGGCCACAGTTTTAACCACCCGGACGGGAGAAAAAGGATCCAGAGTCCTTTTATGCTTAGCCAAAGTCACATTGCAGTCTTTATCTTTGGGGTGATTTTCCATGGAGGTCTTTTTGAGGATCTCCCCAACCCCATTCTTGGTTGCAAGAGGCTCTTTTCAAGCTTTGTGACATGTATATTAATAAATTAAAATGGCTTTAAAAGCTTTCATCAGAAGACCTATTTCTAAGCGACTTTGCATATCCTATCAGAATTATTTCCTTGGTAACTTACTGGTTGGCATCATAATCATATCCTTAAGTTTTTGGTTCAGGCATAAAAATCTCTTGGGTGTGTGTTTGGAAATATGTGTATAGCCCATGTTGCTGACAAAGGTGGCAGTCCAGAGAATGGTCTGGAAGACTGAACCAAAAGGCCTGGTGCACCTACGGCTTCTGTCCTGTTCTCTCTCTTTCTCTCCCTTGCTCTCCCTTATGGACAGGCACACACACCAGGTGCAAATAAAAACTTAATAAGGAACCATTTCCTTTCCTATGTATGCTTTTTGCATTGGGGGCTGTAATTTGTTTTTATATTTCTTTGGGCCAATTAGACTCATTTAAGGTAGTTCCAAAATATTCAAGGATTATTTCAGTATGCTTTCATAAGAATTCTTTTCTTTATATCAGCTCAAGTTTATTTTTTAAGCTGCACATCTAACCGTCTTCCGAGAGAATTCCAAGCCATTCTAAGACACTTTCATTGAAGAATGGTGAAATGCTCATCTCAAGTTTTTAGCTGGGAAGCTCACATTCCTAGAAATCTCACTTAGTATTTCATTGTAAAAACCCATTCATGTAAGGCTTGGCTTTCTGACTCAATATTCTTGATTTGCTTAATGCATAACTTGTCTCTCTCCCATGCAATACTTTTTTGGCAGTTTATTTTTATGAATAGTGACCATT
Source organism: Perodicticus potto (assembly GCA_963574655.1). Classification (NCBI taxonomy): domain Eukaryota; kingdom Metazoa; phylum Chordata; class Mammalia; order Primates; family Lorisidae; genus Perodicticus; species Perodicticus potto. The sequence continues at coordinate 26,198 of CAUYRH010038939.1, read as the reverse complement.
ATGTATAGTTTCATTTAATTTTAAGAAGTCAGGAGATACACCCCTGAGCGTTTTTTAATTATTCCCACAAACTGGGAGGAAAAACATATCTAGGGTTTATTTTAATTTGTGTGTATAAATGTATGCAGTTCAATACTTGCTGTGGACATGTATTCATTGTTTTTCTTGATTTCTTAATCCTCTAAACCACCCCTCCAGAAGGAAGACGAGAATTAACAGGAAAAACAGTCATAATAAAAATATTTTATGATTTTCTGTATCACTTGCTTTGAGAACTAGAATACGTTTCCCAGATACATATAGGAATATTGCATCTTCGTCAATATAACATGGAAAGACTAAATTAAATCTTTTCTTTGTCCCCAAAAGCCAGAACCAGAGTCAGAATATACTGCAAAATTCCCCCAACCAACTCCCTGTATTTCCTTTTTTCATATTCTATGTTCTATGCTTTGCTTTGTCAGAATTTATATCTCTATGTATAAAGTGTGAAAGACAAAAAGCATAAATGTCATTTGGCCAATACAACTTTAAATGCGGATATCTCCATGTTTTATAGTAGGTTGCTTAATTTTAATTTTTTAAGTTCTTGAAATACTTAGTGTTTCTGAAACATTACAGCATTTTGCTTCAAATCGACTTTATGTTTATTTTCCAGAACATTAGTGTATAATTTAAATTGACTTTAGTCTTGCTGTTTAAGCAGGTTTATTTTACTTTCTTCAGGCCACTGTAATAATTACCAGACATGAACTCTAAAAAATGGAAAGGAAATAATTCTAATAGCATGCATAGTGGTCGGGTTTTTAGGCAGGTCTGCTTGTGGCTCTTTGAAGACGAAGGTCATCCTGACTACCATAAGGGACAGATTTGGGGGTCATCAGACAAATCTTTAAAAAACCTAATTTCTGGGGATGCTGGTTGATACTTTTTAGTGAGAAAAAGCTTAGTTTTAAATAATAGGCACTTCTGATTTGTGAAAGAAAAATTGAAAACAGCATGTCTGCAACATCATGGAAAAAATACTGTTTCCAAAATAATGATCTGTCAACGAAATTGCAAAATCATTATGTGAATGAGTTGAATTGCTTTGTATATTATCTCATAGAAATATGTTTTGCACAGATAATGTGTCTAATAAGGACACATTTTAAAAATCAGATATTTTTCCCCCTGCAAATAGCTGCACTGCAGGTCTCTCTCAGGCAGTCGACTAGCACCACCTTATGGATGATTTGGGGAAATTGCTTCTTTTCTTATTAAGCTTTTCTAAAGTGTAGTAAATTGTTTTAAAATACAGTAATGATGATAATGGTGGCAATATTAATGAAAATAATCTTTTCCTCCTTTTTTAGGCATCAGACGCCAGCTCTGAAAAACTCTTTAACACTGTTATTGTAAACAAAGGTAAGATTCATCATTCTTCTGAGTAATGGCTTGTTCTTTTATTAATTTTAGTGTTATTGCATAGGAAGATAGAAGAAAAACCAATATGGTTTTTCTCTTTTCGTTCTGGAACTACTATTTATATTTTTTGTTCTTCCTTGAGACAGAATCTGCATGCTTTTGTGATGTATTAAAAAAACTTTATTTTAAAACAATACATCAAATCCTTATTTAAATTGATTTAACTAATCACGACTATCTATGGAACTTTAATTTAATGTAGGATGCTGTACTAGAGAGGAATAGTTCTCAAGATGCTTTAACTTTATTGTTACTTATCTACTACCCAGCGTTAAGAGAAATGTTAAACAGCCTATGTGTGCTGCAAACTATAATAACCAGTGGATGCTTAGTATTCTTAGTGTTATGGTCATAAATTAGGCCTTACTCTGCTGTAACCTTTTTGGAAAGTGAAATCAATGTGCAAGAGGGCAGAATTTAAGTATGCACTAACCCTCTAATTTCTTCCAAGCCACAATCTAGAATAAGAGAGGCAAATGATATAGCAGTACGTTAAGGGAAAACTTAAGTCGTCGCCAATAGATTTTTCTGGGCAGTTTTCATTTGTAGCAGTATTGTTAGAAATAATGAAATTTAGGAGAGTCTCTAATCCCTGGCTTTCCAAGGTGTATAATGAACTGTATAAGCTATTTAATCTTTCCCTTTTCACTCTCTAACCTGATTTGGGGGCAAGCATGATAATTGGTAAATAGAGATGTGCTTTCTGTGATAATCTCTTTCTGTGTTACACTGACGGTACTTGGTAGCACTTGAACAGACTTGAGCCTTGTTGATAAAGTGAAATTTGAGACCATTTCAGCATTCTATAGTTGCCTTGGCTAGCGTTTTTGCTAGCTGGTTAGTAAGAGATTTCCAAGTGCAGTTATTTTGAGGTCCCAGATTATTTTGGAATTTGAATCAATGCAATTTTAAATAGTACATTATGTTTAGAGTTCCCTTGAGGTGTATGTGCTTATGTGATTGCTGTTACTCCCAGAATTACTGTCATATTGAATTTTATCTTTTTTTTACTGCATAATGGAGTATTCCAGTTTTATATTTCATCATATTTTTTGATGGACTGGAAGTTTGTATGAATTTGTTATTCATAATGCTAAAAGCCCAATAAAAGAAGATATGTGCAGTCCATAGCATACAGTGCTACCATGTAAAAATGGATAATTGTTTACTGCACAAGGAATCCTTGTGGAAAAAGGAGGGTGATGGGAAAAGGAGACTGAAATAGGCCAAGTGACCAAAACTAGGGCTTCCATGTTTCTGTGACCCACTCCCTCTAGGACCTTCCACCACATGTGACTGCATCTTTCTTCTGCTAATTTGCTATAACACGTTTTGGAATGTATTTCCCCTTTCTGGGATCAGCCCTGCAGTGAGAGTTGACTCTGGACCTGCTTCCTGGCCACCACTGCCCTCAGAGACTCCCCCTGGCCAATGAGTGCGATTGGTGGGCAACAGCTCCCTCTTCCTCTTCTTCGCTCTTTCCCCGTCCCAGTCACACATTTCCCACATTCTTATTTTTGTTTACTTACAGAGCTGTGATTTGTGGCATCTATTTGGTTGTGAATAGTCATCCCCCTGACAGGGTGCCTTTCTTCAGAGCTGCTTTTCTGGGGGTGATTTAGTTGCCTTGAAAGGATTAAGGTTTCTTTGTATACACTAAAATCAACATAGGCTTTTTCTAAGCTTTGCTTGGGAAACCATACACAAATAAGCATTTTAGTTGATGGCAGATTATTCCTTTGCCCCTTATTTCCATCAAAATGGCCTTTCTTTTCTCCTCCAGAGTTTCCCCTTAATGCCTTATGCTAATTCCTGTTGGTAACATGAATGACAAGAGCCCAAATCAGTGCAAATCCAGGAGCTGCAAAGCAGACTGACTGGTATCCAGCACCCTCTTCCTCCCTAGAGAGAAGGAGACTAAGCGGAGTGGGGAGGGGAGAAATGCATGGGGACAGTTTTGTTAAGGGGATTAGTATTCAAACTGTTAAATATCAGGAAAACAACTTCAAAAGGGGATTCATTGTGTAGCGATAATGTTAATAATTGCTTCAAAACAGGTGCAGAGAGTCTCCTTATAAGCTTGTGGTTTTGGTCTGTTTTTACTCCGGGTAGTGGCAGTGTTTACTGGATGGATGGTTGACAAGGCCTTCAAGGAACTGTCAGCTTCATGCACATCAAGTTCAAGTCCCCTTGCAAAGCAGCCTGCCTGCCTGAAAGTCAGGTCTCCTGTCTTTGTCCTGTATCTTTAGCCAAGAGCAATAAAAAGCATTGTAAGAAAGGACAAATTTACACTAGGTAACAAACACTACTGGGAAAATCTTCAAAGCCTCAGCTTATTGAACACTCTAACTAGAGTGCAGGGGAGCTGACACGTGTATCCCTCCACCTCCAGATGTTTAAAGCTTACATATCACTTCTGGCTCTCAGGAGTCTGGCAGTATGCTGGCCTCAGAGAAGCATGACTTTAAACTGCTGGTGAGATTATGCTGCAGAGGCTGGAGGTGGGCAGAATTGGTCCATAAAATTTCACTGTTGGAGGGCAGTGCTAATCTCACAGGCTGATTGTGGTGGGGGGCTGGAGGGCAGCTTTGATGCAGCTCCAGGCAGAAGCAGCAGGGCCCGTGGCTCCAGGCCTATCAGTCTGCTTATGAGCTTGAGTAAGTCAGTTAGCCGCCTTAAGTCAGAATTTTCAATTATAACAAAACCTAGTCCTGAGCCAGCATCTCAAGTTGGGAATAAGACAATTGGGAGTGGCAAGGATTGAAACAAAGTGGATACGATAAGTGAGTTTTGTATCACTTTTGCCCTTTGATTTCTTTTTTTGTGTGTGATTTTTGGCGGGGGCTGAGTTTGAACCCCCCACCTCTGGCATATGGGGCCGGTGCCCCACTCCTTTGAGCCACAGGCACCACCTGCCCTTTGATTTTATTTCAACTTGGTCCTGGTTTGTAGAATTCGTCCAATTTATTGCAGAGGTAGTAAGATTTTTGTGTTTAGGTGTTCTGAGTGGTCACTTTCTTCTGATACCCTTTATCTCCTGTTTTAAAACAAGTTAATCAAACAGCACATTTGCACATAGGGATGACAAACCCCATGAGAACTGAGCTTTTCAAAAGAGGTGTGGAGTTGAGCCTTCAAATTTCAGGGGATTGGTACTATAGACATTAACAAAAAAATAGTTTAACTTTAATCAAGGTCATGGTTGCCTTATTTAATCTTTATGTGTCTAAATGTTTATAGGATGTTCATGTTAATTTTATGAATCCTTCTGTCTTTGTGATTCAGCCATCTGCCAAATAAAACATTAATTCTCCCAGAGAGACAGAGACACACAGAGACTAACTTACTGTCCCTGTTTAGTTGCTTGAACTTCTAATGGAGCAACAAGATCTGTACCCCAAATTTTGGGGTGTTTATTCTTAAAGGGAACTTTCTGATCAATTCAGTGTGACCAGTATTTATTACCCCCTCCCCCCTTTTTTTTTAACCTACTCTAGGTCCTTCTTGGCGTGTTCATCACTTGGATACATAGACAATGAGTGCTTCTTTGCTGCCAAGATAATTAATCTTTTCTAAAACTCTTAGATTGCTGCAGAGCCAAGCTACTTGAGGAAAGAAAAGAGGGAAGTCCTGTCCTGGAGGAAGGAGAATGATAGTCAGGTGTCACGTGTTCTAAGGAGCCTTCTGTTTACAGGACACCAGTCCTGGTGTGTGTGGGTCATGGTCTGGGTGAGGAGAAGAGAAAAAGCCCTGAATTGCTGTCTTTTTGCCTCAGAGCCCTTTTTCCCAGGATTCATCCTGCAACAAGGCAAGTTATAGGGGCCATTCAGGGGGGTCATGAGGTGTATTTTACCCCTTGACTTTCTTACTACTTCTCTTCCCTTCATCTTTATCTCAAATTGCAGAGCTGGAGACTCCTGGGGAAAAGTCCCTTGAGTGAGCTTTCAGAGAACTGTCTCCCGCCAAATGGGCATCTCTGAAGGGCAGGGGTTAGGGGGTAATCCAGGTAAGAATGAGGCCCCTCATTTCTACTCCCCCTTGCTGTGAGCACCCAGTGTCCACTGAAATGTGAAGTACAGCAGAGCAACTTCCCACCTTTTAGGCAGGGCTCTGCCTCACCTCTGTCACATCATCCCTGGGGAGTTCAGGTGCACACTCTGTCACCGTGAGTGCCAGGTGAAACACTCTGGGTGGGTCCCCTTGAGCTTTCTCTGACCAGGACTGTTTTGCCTCTTCCAGGCCCCCCACCAAGCCTGCTAGTGAAATACACCACACACCTCTTCATGAAATTGGTTTTGTACTAACCTAATGGGGCACAGATAAGGTTGGAGCCTTTAGGTTAGTGGGGCCTTTGTATGTCTTTGTAGTATGGTTTTTATCAGCATCGTAAAAAGATCTGGCTTAAAAAATTGCCGGAGAAAGATGAAGTGCCTCTTCCCTAAAATACTTCTGTGCATGAAAATAATGCTGTTAACTGTGGGATAGATTTCTTAAGGAAAAAATCTGGTTTAGAGTTTAAAAATCCCTTTATAATGAACATATGGAGACCATTTTACAATTCCTTGTAGTGTCTTGAGTTTAGTTATAAGGAGGACGTGACGCAAAGCACATTCCCAGAATGCACAGGAGTAAACTGAGCCAATTTCAGCCTTTGTAAATTAGTCTGTTTTTGTCATGTCTTAAATCTCAGATGAGGGGAAGTAATACTACCACTCATTTATTTTTCTCCCCCAGGACCTTTTTTGTGCTATTTCAGAGCGTCTCCTTGGGTTTTTAGGAGATGGAAATGTCTGGAGAATTACATAGTATTGAAGGGTAATTGGTGCTTGGTGCTAGACAAAGGAGTTATGAGTAGTTCAGTTCCTCCTCCTCCCACCCCCTGTACTGCAAATAGCAGGCAATCAGCTCCTTTTGTTATGGAAATTGACCTTCCTATAGAAGCTGACTTTACATACAGAATTTGTTGTATAGAATTATTCCTTGAAAATTCTTGGAAACAGATGCCTCGTACCATTAATATGAAAGCACCAGTAAGGGTCTAAAAATATTCCACGTTGTGTAAAAGTGTTTCCCTCCACATATTTTTTCAATAGCTACTACCTGGTCTTCGGGACTTGTGGATGCGTGTGGTAGGGAATCCTGGGTAAATGTTGGATCCTGTCCCTAGAGTATTAGTGAAGTGGGGGAGGATATTCTGAGCACTGAAAGTGATCTTGATGTAGAGAACTTTGATTTGACAGCACTGCCACTTTTCTATCCTGAGTGCCCGTGACCAGCTGGGAGTAGATTTACAGCATAACAAATTCTGTTCTTTTAGTCAGATGTTCAAACATCACTCTATTTATTTTTGAGCCCACTAGAAAGCCCTTTGCTTACTTTATTGGGTGATCACTTATATGCTCTGAAAGAATTTTCTCTATCCTTGGCAATATTGGCAAAAAGCTTGAATGGCATCAGTCTCTCTTCAGTCCATTCATATTTAGTGTCGTGGTTAGCCAATGATGTAAACATTGGTTGTCTCAGAAAGTGGTAAACACATTCATAATAAACAATTAGCATTAAAAAATACCAAGTTCATTCTTGAGAGTCTAATGAGAAAGTTAAATGACAGAGAGCCTCCTCACTGTTAACATTTCCAAATGCACAGGGTCAGCCCCAGACAGGAGGGTTGCTGCAGGGAGGAAGCCTGTGGCTGTCCCTGGGCCTCTGGATTATTTCTAGTTTCTGACAACTGCAGGAAAATGTTGTTTTCTCTGAAAATGTAGGTTTATTTAACTAGGTTTCTTTTTGCTTCCCAATCTGGATTCCATTCAGTCAGTTACCACTCCAATTAACTAACAATTATTTAACATTAACAGTAATTACAGACGCCAGTTAAGCGCCTACAGATGTCAACTGTTAGCTTTGTACCTAATCACTCAATGAAATAGAGAAAGTTCAACAAACATCAATTAGCCAAGCAATTAGTATGAGTTAGGAAAGAGCATGTTATCATGTGTGAGCTGATTCAATTTATTTTATTTTGGCAGTAAAACACACACAGGCAAGCAGCAATAAGTTCCTCAGATAAGATAAAACTCCATTGTTTTGCAGCTTACATAAGAATTCTTTCCTTTCCTGTGCATAAGTCAAATACACTTTAGCCTGGAATTTATTTAACAAATAAAATTTGTCTCAATTACTCAGAAAGCCTAGCAGTGCTCAGTCTCAGGAGTCACCTTTGGTGAATTATGAATCCAGCAAATACACTGTATAAGGAAATGCCAGAAAACTTCAGTGGAGAAAATGATTGATTCCCACTCGAGTAATCTCTCCGCATTTCGAATTTTTACCAGTTTATTCTTGAACATATAGTGGAATGAGTGCAATAGTGATTTTATTAATTTCATGGTGCCTGAACTTTGGTTCAGCTGTCTTTTATTTAGCCTGCAGCTAACATCAAAGTATTTTACCTACTTGCCCAGTCTGTGCTTTTAAAAGTAGAAACAGCTGTCTATTTTAAAGAGTCACTTTGTGAATTCACCAAGGAGATTCCAGAATCTCCTGAATTCAGAGATTCCAAACCACTCCCTCCTCTCCCCTCTGCCTTCCTCACTTCACAGACTTCTGTGGATTGGCTGCCCCTGCCTGGATTTACTGGAAGGGTGCATTCTAAGCCATGATTTTGTAAAATGGTATTTGGAGATCCATTCTACCTCTAATAGGAAAAGTGGCCCTAGGAGGGTAATGCCTCTGGTTCTCCTCCTAGAAATGATTTCTCACCAACCCCTGAAGCCCGTGGATAGGAATGGAAAAAGCCAATCCCTTATGGGTTGTTCTTTCATGTCTCTGTGGGTGTTATGCACAGATTCTTCCATTTGTAAAAGCCTCTCATCATGAACTGAATCCAGGAGCTGGAAAATAAATATTCTAAATATTTATTCAGAATAAGTAAATATTTATTCTGGAGAATAAATATTCTCTGGAAAATAATATTCTTGGGGTGAAGAGCTACCATGTCCCACACATGTTTCTGTTGTAAAGCACTGTGTAGCATCCATACAGCGGTGCCCTTGTACAAGTTGGTTCTTGAGAGCTGTCTTTGTTCCTCAACATAATTTTGCATGTTTTGCTGAGGTAACAAAATAGCTCATAGGCTTACAATAACCAAGGTCTCATATTAGATCAGCCGTCATTATTCTGGCACTCGGGCAGAAGGAGCAGTGCCCATTGTGATAATTCTTCCAATAAAGAGAAGAGAACAGAGACAGAACCAGAGAATGCCTCTTCAAGGTTCCATGTGGATGAGCCATTTCTAGTCATCTCATTGGCTACAGCAAGACACATGACCATCCTGCCAACAGTGGAATTCTGGGGAAGTAGACTCCTCCCACAGAGAAGCGCACAAGAGCAGAGAGAGAGAGCCACAGGGGATGGACTTTGGAAGTAAGGGAAAACCAGTACTGCACAAGTGATGGATCTGCCACCTGCCCATTCCCTAACGTCTGACAAGTCAGAAGCTGTTGCTTCTTAATGTATTATTATAATTGAGTTGGGTTAGTTGGCATTGCCGTGATGAAATCAGAAGACTTTCTTTTGGAGATATATTTGACTAATATCCATTTGCTTGGAGTTTATATTAAGTTAAACCTGGTAAGTCATCAAGAAATTAATTGCTTCCTTATTATTTACCTGCTGTAGCTTATTGCTGGTTTTGAGGGACTGATGCTTAAAGCTTCTCCAGAGAAATGACTTTCAGGATCTGCAGAGAATAATTGTTGGACTCATCAGATGTATAGGCAATGCATAATTAATCAGAGGAGGCAAGATTGCCACAAAACTTCATTGCGAAGTATTATTATGCATTGTAGTGGTTTTAATTACCATTGTATGTGGTTTTAATGTGGTGGAACATGTGGATTTGAGGTTGACACAGACATGGTTTTGAATCCTGGCTCCACCACTTACTAACTGTAGGATTTTGAGCTATTTAAAACACCAGCATTTTCTTCTGTAAAATGGGACTAATCAAACCCACCTCATAGGTTTGCCATGAGGATAAACTGAGATAACATATACAAAGTAAGACTATCTTGTGCTGTGTTTTGACCTATAAGTCTTTATATACTGGGCTAACTATCTTACATACAGGATACTATCTAATCTTCATAGCATCCCTTATTTAGGAAATAATTTGGAAATAGCATCTTCGTCTTGTAGGTAAGGACCCCGAAGTTAAATATGATTAGCTGGCATTTATTGACAAATACTTTTGCCAGGTATTGTTCTATGTAATTCACTCATTTCTAAGTGGGGAAACTGAGGCTCGGGGAGTAAGTAACTTGCTCAGGGTCACACAGGAAATAAGTGGTGGAACTAGGTCTGTCTCACTCCCCAGGGATATAGCAAAGAATCAAATAAAAAAGCTTCCTGCTGTGACCGAGGGGAACACAAAGCAGGATGCCGATTAGGGAGAACTAGGTGTTGTTGGAGGACACCCCAGCCTACATGAAGGTCTTTTTTAGCCCCCACCACCACCTTCCCAAGGTAGTTTATGTTCCCTGGAGGTCTGTAGGAACTCTGTCTTGGTGTTGGAGGTTCTCATCCAGGACTTGTCCAGGATGTCTACCACTATCTGGTCAGATGTGCCTGCTACATTGCAGCGTGGCTTAACTTAACGTGTCTACAGCGTCCTCTCCATACTCAATTCCTGTGCCTGTAAGTGAACAGATCTTTACTTTTCAGCCAGATTTTATTAGATACGACTTAGGAATTTCAAGCAGGGACATTTCCCTAGCAACCAATGACATAAGCATGAAGCCCCAAATCTGTGCTGGCCCCAGGGTTGCTGTTAATAGGTAGTGGTGTTCTGTGGGCGCTGCAGTCTGCTTCTCTGACCCTCGTAAACCTTGTCTCATAAAGGAGGAGGTTGAGAGCAAATCATTGCTTTTCTAAGAGTCCTTTTGAAGAGGGAAATGTCTCAAGTGTGCCCATTAATAGACTGATATGGGAGGCAGTTATATTTGGATGCCTTAAAAGCCACTTGGAAAACATTTTCCCCCTCTTATCTATCACCTTTCACATCTCTCAGCAGAGTAACACTAAAACCTAATTTTAGCCAAGATTACATCATTTTCTCATTATCTGGTTATAGCTGGGAAAGATTTTTCCATAGTAAAGCTCCTCTCCTCAGAAGCCCAACAACTCCTCTGCTAGACTTCTTGTTAAAACATATAATCTTTATCCATCAACTGGTTTGATGAGTAGTTTTCTGAAATCAGGTTTGTCAGCCCTAAAATAAGTGACATGAATGGTTATTCTCTTTATTCCTCCATTGGCTTAATGTGCAAATCATATTGAAATTAATTCTTTTCATTCAAAAAATATTGAGCACCAGTCATATAACAGGCTCTGGAGACAACAACAGTGAACAGGTAATAAGCATACATCAGAACAGCAAAAGAGCGTAAACATACAAAAGAACCTCTGTGAAGTGGCCACCTAAGGGGCTATAATGAACTGGCCAACATAAGGAACTTGGCCTACTATACTGACCTGTACATCTGATGCATATCTGGTCTATGAAAATTAGGTCAACTTTAGCAGATAGTCAATGTGGTCAACTGTGGAGGTTCTACTTTATTTTAAAATGAGAAAAAAGACCTTTTAAGTGGTGTAATGGCAAAGAAGTCACAAATTTTTTTTTAAATAGCCATAAGACTTTTCTTAGGAGGAAAAGCTGACCCAAGGTGAGCCTTGATGGGTCAGCAAACCAGAAATAGACCAGCCCTCAGAGTATATCGCCCATGTTGAGAGCCACATATTTGCCAACTTATACTCACCGTTGGACTAAAAACCTAGCCCTTTGAGTTTTCCATTTAAATAAATCGTCCTGTTGTTATATTCGTTAATTAAGCTATTGCAAGATTTTGGGGAGTGTTATGAAAATCTGTATAGTACCTATTAATAGAACCTCCTTTTCTCATGATTCTTTAGTTATATTTTGTTGCTTAAATTCTTGCCAGGTTGGCATATTACAAGCAGGTAATGGGATGAAAGACCAGGCACAAGGTTAGTGGATGGGGTATACTTGTAACCTCACTCTGTCACACTTGGTTTTGTAATTAGTAGCATGAGTAAGTGAGGTGGATGGCTTGGCACCTGTAGCTCAGTGGTCAGGGCACAGGCCACATACACCAAGGCAGGAGGGTTCAAACCCAGCCAGGACCTGCTAAACAACAATGACAACTGCAACAAAAAAATAGCTGAGCATTGTGGCAGGTGCCTGTAGGCCCAGCTACTTGGGAGACTGAGGCAAGAGAATTGCTTAAGACCAAGAGTTAGAGGTTGCTGTGAGTTGTGACATCACAACACTCCACTGAGGGCAACATAGTGAGACTGTGTCTCAAAAAAAAAAAAGTGAGATGGACTCTGAGATTCCTCCTAGATCTTAAGGCCAATGTTTGGGTTAGAATGTTCTAGGTCAGTGGTTGTCAACCTTCCTAATGCTGCAACCCTTTAATAGAGTTCCTCATGTTGTGGTGACCCCCAACCAAAAAATTATTTTTGTTGCTACTTCATAATTGTAATTTTGCTACTGTTATGAATCGTAATGTAAATATCTGATATGCAGGATATATTTAGGTGACCCCTGTGAAAGGGTCGTTTGATCCCCAAAGGGTTTGCGACCCACAGGTTGAGAACCGCTGTTCTAGGCCCTCCCAGAACCTGAAGCTTCTGCAGAGAGCGCATATTTTCCCCCAATAGCTGTGGATGAGATTGTGAATCCTTGGCATTTGAAAGAAGTGATGCCTTGTAACCAGTGCCATGATTTCTGTCCTGAACTTGTGAGAACTTGTGAACAAAAATAAGCCTCTCTGCAGGAAATTCCATCTCTGTAAGAAAGATCTTAGAGCTAGGATGGGGTTGAGCCTTGGCGTGAGGGCAGAGAAGAGAATGGGAGCTGTGCTACAATTTGAATACCAGCTGTTAGGTATTAAGGTATTAACCTCCAGAATAAAAATAACAATAAAGAGTCCTCCTTCCCTGCCCGTCTGCTGTCTTAGATTGTGTTAAAAGAGATGTTCTGTCTGCTTAGTAAATGTTTATAAAACCCTGCTGTATATAAAAGTTCTTTCGGGGCTCGGCGCCTGTGGCTCAAGCGGCTTAGGTGCCAGCCACATACACCTGAGCTGGTGTGTTGAACTCCAGCCCTGGCCCGCCAAACAACAATGATGGCTGCAGCAAAAAAATAGCTAGGCGTTGTGGCAGGCGCCTGTATCCCAGCTACTTGGGAGGCTGAGGCAGGAGAATCGCTGGAGCTCAGGAGTTGGAGGTTGCTGTGAGCTGTGATGCCACGGTACTCAACCCAGGGGGACAGCTTGAGACTGTCTCAAAAAAAAAAAAAAATGTTCTTTCGGTTCCTTTGTGCTTTACTTCTCAAATGGGGTGACTGTGACTATCTTCACCCATTTCCTAGGCAGGGGTGGCTACAGGCTGGGGGCAGGGGTGGGGGCAGGGGTTAGATCCAGAGAAAGTCCCTGCCTAAGAGCACCTCAGGGGCAACTGCCTGAAAGCTTCTTTTTCTGTAAGATGACTCATTTTCCCACAGTGAATTGCAAGGAGGCTTGGATAGGCCATTCTGGATAATGTCACCAACCTCCCATCTGCCTTTAGTTGCCAGCAGACTCACACAGTTCATCAGAGCTCTGATTCTTCAACTTAATCTAGGTCTTCCTGACTGAAGCAATCTTCCTAGTTTCATTTTGCTAGAAGACGATGATAATATGGATCTCATCCTCTCAGTATTGTATTTGCTGTTTGTTAGGTTTATAATCTTGTTTCTATTGCGGGAAAATTTGAGAGTAAAGAAAAAACATGGTACTTTTAGTGTCTTGACATTCTCTAAGAGGTGACACAAACTAATACCATGGGTGGATTTAAGGAGGAGCTGGGTTAGTTTTCTTGTTATCAAGTCTATGGTGTGTTACTTAGGAGAATTCCATTTGTCTAGACTGTCTCCCTCACTTTTTGAGATTGAGAACTAGGGAAAGGAACATCACCGACAAGACAGTGAGAATCTTAGAGAACAAAGTCCTGGATTTGGAGCAGGGCACTGCTGCTGTGCGCTCTAGTGGAATATTAGATTATAAACTAAACTTTGTGGTTTTGTTGGTTTGGTTTTTTGTTTTTTGCATTTGGCTATTGGGGCCGCAGTGCCCTGTTTAATGGCCTCTTCCCAAGATGTTAGATACAAAATCAATTTGATTTCTACTTCCATGGGGAGAAGAAACTCCTGTATTAAATAGGCAGCTTGGTTGTCCGTTTCCCCTATGTCCTCACCTTCCTATGAGAAACTGCTGCCCTGCGACCTCAGCCCTCAGAGCACACCTTTGGGTCAGGCTGGTGCCTGGTTTGAGCTTTCTTTCCTTCTCAGCGCCCTCCGGGTGGAGGAAAGACAGCTTTCCTACACCTCCTCCTTCTGTATTAGCTCTAGGACAAACTTGAAAATTGCCTACTCTAAGGGTTTTTTGGCATTTTAAAAGTTAAGGCTGACTTTCTGAGCCCTCTCAGCATCCTGCCAGGTATCTTATCTTATTCAAATATCCTAATTGCTACTGGGGCTTCTCTCCACTGCACATCATCCTAACACCTAACTGACAAAATAGACCTTCACCTGAGGGCCTCATTATGCTTTCTGCCTGTGCATCAGGCCAAAAATACCTCCACAATACCTGCTCGACATCCTGAGCTTCCAAGTGACAAACAAATAATTGGGTGAAACAAACCCTGGGTGCTGAGCAGCTGCCATCGGTGTCGGAGCACAGAAGGGTCCACGGCAATAACAGTCAACGGCTCTGCCTGGTTCATGTCAGAGCAAATCTTTGAACAGTGGGTTGTGCTGACACCAGAGAATGACAGCTTTGGAAATGGCATGCTAGTTACTGCTGCAAGTGAGGCTTCTCATGTAGACTGTGACAAGCGGCTGTCATTTCCATACAGGTGAACAACTGACAACCTCAAATGGGGAGGGTGGGAAGCAGGCAGGAAGCTGTGTTTGGTGGCAGGTGGGGCCAGAATCTATAGAGAGGGGGTCCTAAGTACTGTTGGCTCTTTGCATTTGTGGCAGAAACTGTCTTTCCCCACCCTTTCATCACATAGTCTTCTCTGTTACTCCTTTAGAGCTCTTCTGGGAAAGGGCTACGGAAATATAGCCCAGCATGCTTAAGGAGCATTTTCAGTTCAACACTGCTGCCTCTCTGTCTTCCTGATATGTCACGGATTGGGTTTCCTGGCCCAAGAGATAGTTTTATAGAATAGGAAAAGGCAAACTTTCTGCTGATGAGGAACCCACCATTAAAAGGAATGGGTTAGATGAAATCCAGGTGCAGAATTGGGTCTAGATGAGTGACTCTGGAAGTCTGTCCCCGGGCCAGCAGTATCCACTGAGTATTGCTCTGCACGCGGAGTCTCTGCCCCTTCCCAGACCTACAGAATTTGAAACTCTGGGGTGGTGCTCAGTCGTCTGCTTTGATGAGCTTTCCAGAGGATTCTGGTGCAGACAACACTGGTCTAGATACAAGGAAGAACTGGTTGGCAGTGAGATTTTGTTAAATGCTCAGAGGATCCACAGGATCACTTGGTGAAATCATACTCTACAGGTCTGTTTGTTGTTGGGCAGCAACCCCCTTTTAAATATCTGCTCCACCCAGTCTGTTCAAAATGACACCGTGCAGCTACTATTGGACTCTGTTGTCATCCTGGTCATGGGTTTCTGATCCTTCCACTCTGTCGAGGTTTATGAATAGGTCTCCTTGTGTACAGAGTGGTTGGTGGATGCTAAGACTGTAGTTAGAGCTATACTTATCTAAATGAAGTTCAAAACCTTGACCGTGGGCCAATGTTATGCTGCAACCAACTGAGCTAACTTACTGAGCTGCTTCTCAGAGACAGACTGTTCTAGCTAGTTCCTGGTTGGTAGATGCTGCATTACAAATACGGGCCTGCCAGCTGTATGAAGCCTTTTTTGCAACACAAAACACATACACATCGGTCTATCATGCCATGATTACCAGTAACTGTTCTGTAAACAAAGTACCATGTAATTTCTTTATCAAACTACACTACCCAGGGTTTTATAATGATGAACAGCAATGTTTTCAAATTTTTTTACTTTCCTGTGAAGTATAAAGTTTTAAGATTATACTAAGTTTGAGTTTCCCTAAAAACTAATATCCTAAGACGTTTCAGTAATTCCCCTAAATAGTAACACACTTGCATTTCCAGCAAATAAGCAGGTATGCTAATGGTTCTGGTTCCCTGAGAGCAATTTAAGACTCACATGTGTTGAATTTAGAGATTGAGGGTCTCATTCTTGCTCAGGCTAATCTCAAACTCCTGCTCAAGCAATCCACCTGCCTTGACCTCCCAGAGTGGCAGGCATGAGCCATCATGTCTGGCCAACACAATTTTTCTTTTTTGTAGGTGATAGAAAGGCTAGGGCAATGGCTGCCTTTTGTTCTTTATTGCTGAAATATTTTAAAGCACATCTCAGACATCATGTCACTTCACCAGTATATACTTGAGCACACATCTGTTTTAAAAAACATTTTTTTAACATAATCTTTGCACTATCAATATGCATTTACTCCTCAGTATCATTTGAAACCCATCCATGATCCCGTGTCCCTGACTGTCTCACAAGTGTCGTTCTACACCTACACAATCTTTTCCCATCAGGGTACAACCAAGGCATGCTTGTTGCTCATCTTAATCTAGAGCACTGCACCCTCCCCAGCCTCCCATCTTTTCAAGTCATTGACTTGTTGCAGGAACCAGGTCAACTGCCCTGTAGACTGTCCCACATTCTGAACCCTCGTGGCATCACTTAGCTCATTCCTCTGTCTCTCGTATTTCCTTTAAATGGAGGTTGGCCTTAGAGCTTTGATTGGATTCAGGTTAGACTTTTTGGCAACAAACTTCACGGGCATTGCAGTGAGCCTCATGTTGCCTCACATCCAGGAACACACAGTTTTAGTGATGTCAGAATTGTTCAGTAAATTCATTTGTGGCAACCTGATACTCCAATTGCCAAGTTTCTCATCACCTCATCAGTTAGTGGTTTCATCTCCTAATGATGCTTGCCTGATCCAATAATTCATCAGAGATGGCAGAAGGGTGAGCGTTCTATCATTATTTCACGTTTATTACCTGAAATTCTTCTGTAGAGTAGAGTTTTCACTTATCAACTAGTGGCTCCCCTTCAAAATATAATAAAAGGAAAGGTGAGATAAATGCTTAATTCTCTCCTTTTAATTACAGGTTTTCAGAGCAGGAAATTAGTACTTTACCAGGAATTTTATTGATAAGTCTGTACACTTCTCTGTTTGCATTTTTTATTTTCCTTTACATTTTTAATAGCTCTACCCATGCTTTTAATTCTTTGAGCCTTTCCTACATGGTTTGTATATATCAGTTGAAGGGACAAAAAGTCAAAAAATAGAACGTTACCAGAAAGAGAGGGCATCAGATGTGTTTTACTCAAATGACACATCCTCCAGCAATGTCTCTCACCTTGCCAAGGTTTGAATCTTTCCGTGGCACTTACTGCATCCTGTCTTTATGAAAATCATAGACGTTGTTTCCCCTTTACTCCGAATCCCATCCCCCACCCCATCCCAGTCCCCTGTTGTAACAAGCAGAGTACTTTATATACAGCAGGAGTGTACATAATGTTTGTGGAGTGTAAATAATTAAAATATTACATCCTAAAAGTTATCTGAAAGTTAGGAGTTTAATTTGTAACCAGAGAGACTAAGTGACTTGATTAAAGATGGTAAGGAAAGGCTTGTGTCTCACTTGATCTAGTCAACTAAATTATCTAATTTAAAGGCTTGTGTCTCACTTGATCTAGTCAACTAAATTATCTAATTTAGATAATCCAGTAATCCAGACTAAGCATTTTTTAGGAAATGAACTAGAGGCTGCCTGCATATACTGAGTGCCTACTGTGTGCCAGGGATTGTCACATAATGATTTGTTTAAATCATACAGTAGCCTAGTAGGTCTTTTATGTGTGAGAAAAGTGTCCTGAGACTGGTAAGTGACAAAGTGAGTTCTTGCTGTCTCCAGCTCTTTCTACTGTGCTGGCCCAGCCTAAAGGGGGATAGGGATGGGGGATTTTTAAGTTTAATGAACTTAAAAATGCCTCTTTGTTGTTGATGTTGTTATTGTGGTTGTTGTTGTTGTGGTTGTTGTTGTTGAGACAGAGTCCCACCCTACACTCTGAGCAGAGTACAGTGGCATCATAGCTCACTGCAACCTCAGACTTGGGCTGTGGGGCATTCTGCTGGGTTTTTTATTTTTTTAATGAGTCGGAGTCTCACTCTCAGACAAGTCAACTCCTGAGCTTCAGCAATTCTCCTACCTCAGCCTCCCACAGTGCTGGGATTACAGGCATGAGCCACCTCCCCCAGCTAAAAGCGCCTCTTGTTGACAACACTGTTTCTCATTCAGAGACTGAACTGTGCTAATGGGTATGGCCTGGGGTCAGGGTGGAGGAATATTGGTAATACCGTTCTAGCCTGGGGGAACTTGAGGAGAGGTTCAAGACAGCCTGGTGGGTAACTACCAGACTTTTTGAGCAGAATGTCAGGTGTAATTGGCCATTTTATTTCATGGAAGATTTAGTGTGATATTGAAAACACAGGACTAGATTTATAGAATTGGAGAGGTGTGTTCTGATCAATAAAAATTAAACTGGAGAAACTAAAGGAATTTGAAGTGAAGGGACAGCAGTTAACGGCTAGAGATCTCGGTGGAGATTTTAGATCTTGTTGCTGATTTTTGAAGACAGTATCCTACTCTTTTGCCTGGGCTTGAGTGTAGTGGCCTCATTATCGCTCACTGCAATCTCTGACTGACTCCTGGCCTCAAGTCATCCTCCGGCCTCAGTCTCCCACGTTGTTGGGACGACAGGTGCCCACCACCACACATGGCTTCCATTTTATTTTAAAAGCACCCTTTGATTTTTTGTATATTTGTATGTAATAGGAAGAGAAAATGGGTCTCCTAATGGGTAGAAGAAAGGAAAATGCATTCTTAGATTAAGCCTTCTTTTCCTGATCTTTTTTTATTTGTTTATGTATTTATTTATTTATTGTGAGACAGAGTTTCAAGCTGTTGCCCTGGGTAAAGTGCTGTGGCATCATAGCTCACCACAACCTCTAACTTGGGCTCAAGCTATCCTCTTGCCTCAGTTTTTCTATTTTTAGTAGAGATGGGGGTCTCTCTTTTGCTTAGGCTGGTCTCAAACCTGGTGAGCTCAAGCAATTCACCTGCCTCTGCCTCCCAGAGTGTTAGAATTACAGATGTGAGCCACCTACCCTGGCCTTTGCCTGTTCTTCAGAAAGTCCAGCACACTTTGAGTTCTTTGGTAGTGAAAGAAATCCCTGCTATTTATTCATTAAACTTCTTCACCCAGACTCTATGTGCCAATTAGCCTTATGGGCAATGATGCCTTTTTGGCAAAGTATTACTTTTAAGCCCTTTTGGTCTTTCAAAAGATGTCCTTTGAACTTTCAAATCCAGCTATGTCCACAGTATGCTCCCACCACTTCGCTCCCTGAGAATTCTGTTATACCCAGTTGCCAACTGCCAACCACAGTGAAGATCTAGTCATCTTATTTCCTCCATTCCTGCCCCTGGGCTAAAGCAGGTGACTAAGCTGATGCTTCCTGTACATTGGTACTCTCAATTCTCAAGCTGAACTCTGGAAGCCTCTGGAGCACTCAGTGCCCTCTCCCTGTTCATTTGTTCCGTGTTCACTCCCACCGGTGCGGTTTCCCATTCCATCTGTTCTCGTGCTGCCTCTACCCTGTCCCAGGCGGCCTCTCTAAGAAAGACTGAGGTTGTCTGAGGGCACAGCTTCAGTGTCCTCTCCTGGACTCAGGTGTCCTCCTCTTGCCCGAGAAGGAGTTGGGCCTTCTGCCTTCTTCTCCTGGCTGGCCTCCACGGTTAGTCTGGGGACAAAGATGCAAACAACAGATCTAGCACTGCTGGTTGTTCAGTTACTTCACGCAAAGAAATCTTTTTTGATATCTTTCTTTTATTCCCCCTTTGTATTAAATACCTTGTGGTAATTAGAATGTATAACTTACTGTACAGACCTGGACACTTGTGAGAGTGAAGCAGACTGCTCTTTGGGACAGCAGGCCTGACCCTGGACTGTCCATGCAAACCAGGATATATGATCACCTTTGTGATAATCCATGCTTTTTTTCAGTTTGTTAAGTCCCTGAATGCCCCCTAATAATGGTAGCTGCCATTTGCCTGATCCAGCTTTGTCTGATCACCTTATGTAGATGAACCCATGGAGTCTATCTACCCTTTGAGGGTATGATTAATACCGCATTGACTGTCAGGAAACTGAGGCCCGGCTCAGTGAACAAGTTGCTCAAGGTTACACATAGACCTAGTTAAGTACTTTAAACCTAGCCACAGCAGCCCCCAGAGGTCAGCACTGTTATATCCTCCCTGTTGTTTGCAGAATTTTCTAGATGTCTGTTTCATCAGAAAAGGAATATGTACTGTAAGTGAGAGTGTCACCTTCTGAAGTAAATACTTGGTCAGGGTTGCACAGTTACAAAGGGCTCCTTAACAGGAAGGAAATCCCTCATTCTTTTCAATAGCAAGTGAGACCCAGGTAGAGCAAACAGGGATTACCTATCACTAATATTCTCTAAAAGACAAGTTTTGGGTTTTTTTTTTAAATTTTATCTTTTAATTTTATTTATTCATTTTGTTTGAGACAGAGTCTCACTTTGTTGCCCCCGTGAGTGCCGTGGCGTCATAGTTCACAGCAACCTCTAACTCTTGGGCTCAAGCGATCCTCTTGATCCTCTTGCCTCAGCCTCCATAGTAGCTGGGACTGCAGGCATCCGCCACAACGCCCAGCTATTTTTTTTAGAGTCAGGGTTGCACAGTCTCCCCCTGGCTTAGGCTGGTCTTGAACCTGTGAGCTCAGGCAATCCATCTGTCTCGGCCTCCCGAGAGATTACAGGCGTGAGCCACCTTGCCCAGCCTAAAACACAAGTTCTTAAAACCAAACCAGTGGAAAAGTCTTGGCCCTAAGCCAGTTAACCCCTACAAAGTGACATTCTGGTTATCTTTTCTGCAGACTTTTCTCATTTTATTGTTTTTACATCCCTGGAGTTAATTTAGGATGTTATCTAAGAGTGAAGTTAAGCTTAGTGACTAAATAGTAAAAAGTAAAGTTCTTGGTGAGGCATGGTGTGGTTCACACCTGTAATCTTAGCATTGGGGGAAGTTGAGGTGAGAGGATCACTTGGGCTCAGGAGTTCAAGACCAGCCTAAACAAGAGTAAGACCCCGTCTCTAGTAAAAATAGAAAAATTACCTGGGTGTAGTGACTGGTGCCTGTAGCCCCACCTATTTGGGAGGCTGAGGCATAAGGATCACTTGAGCCCAAGAGTTTGAGGTTGCTATGAGCTACAATGATGCCACAGCACTCTACCCAGGGTGAAAGTCTCCAAAAAATAAAAAAAAAAAAGAAGGAAGTTCTTGATCTTCTTTTTTTTTAAAGACTCTGAATTTTATTTTATTTTTTTAATTTAATTTTTTTTTATTAAATCATAGCTGTGTACATTAGTGCAATCATGGGGTACAGTGTGCGGGCTTCATATACAATCTGAAATAATTTCATCCAAGTGTTCAACATAACCTTCATGGGATTTTTCTCGTTTATTGTGTGAAAACATTTGTGTTCTGCATTTAGTAGGTTTCACCTGTCCCTTCTAAGATGCACCATGAGTGTGATCCCACCATTTTACCTTCTCTCCACCTACCCTCCCCCGCCCCTTCCCTCCCTTACCTCTTTCCCCGTCTTCTTGGGTTATAATTGGGAAAGCTATAAATTAGTTTCATAGTAGGGCTGAGTACATTGGATACTTTTTCTTCCATTCTTGAGATACTTTGCTAAGAAGAATGTGTTCCAGCTCCATCCATGTAAATATGTAAGAGGTAAAGTCTCCATCTGTCTCAGGCATCTCTTTTAAAAAGAGTTCACTCCTCTCCCATTTCCCTGGTCTTTGCTATTCCCTGTCTCCAGGAAACCTTTTCTGCCAAAACCTGGATCATTACTCTGTGGAGTTTGTTATTTAGGCACATCCAAAGTTCAACATGAAGCATTTTTTTTAAATGTATTTTGTTTGCTCTAATATTTACAAAGTCTCAAGAGTTGAAGGAAGTAGTAAGTACTCTACTGCCCCAGGGCATGTTGTTAGGGCCTGAACATCAGGTCATTCACCGTCTCCAAGTCACAGGCATTACCAGGTTAATCTGTAGGGACTACGCAGGGGAGAAGGAAAGTGACTATTACCCAGAGGAGAGCTGCTTGAGAGCTTTTCAGCTTTCTTCCCTACGGGCACAGGAAGGCCTTCTGTTTCTGCGTAGTGTTGTGGAGAGGAACGTGTTTCACCTCAGCTCTGTTTCCTTCCAAAAGGTACTGTTCTTATTCAGGCCACCAAACTACTTCCATAATGAGTCTCTCTTCCTCTTCCTCACCAGCCCAAGTTTGTTGACCATCTTCACAATTTCTGAGCTTTAGTAGCTGAGAAATTCCTCTGAAAGCTGCTTCAGACACAGCTCACTGCTGTACTTTGTGTTAAGCACGGTTGTTTTGAACAACTGAGAAAGTTCCAAGTCCAGGTTTCTCTGGGTAGAAGGGATGTCCTATGTCAGATGATGATGTGAAGAAATAGTTTCAACCTAAAAAGTGAAAGGGTCTCAAATGACAGAGAGGAGCACAGGAATCTTTTCGAGGTAACATGCAAATACAGGAAAACAGCCATTAGACTTCTGGAAGCTCATCAGATCCATAAAGTGGGATGATTTCAGTTGAAAATGAAAACCACTTGCTCTTTTCAATCTAGGGATTTTTGAAACATTGAGGTATTTAATAATAGCACTACTTGTTGAGCCCCAAATACATGCCAGTTGCCCTGCTGGGCTCTTGATAGCCATGCTCTCTAATGGGTGCCACAGCCTGCACGGCTGGTTGGTGTTTTATAGACACTCTGAGAGACCTGCCAAAAGCCACGCAACTGACATATGTTGGGGCTGCCATTTCATCCTTGTGTCTATCCATTCATTGATCAGATATTTGAGTGCCTACTTGTACCAGACATTGTGGGGAGGACAGCGGACACTGAGACAGACATGGCTTTGCTCTTAGCAGTTTATGTTCTAGTGGGGCAGTCACTCAGATGCTGATCTGGGGCCTCTTGCACCATAGTTTTCTTTGATTTTCTCTTAAATTTCTTCCTCCTTTTCCCCTCCAAGTTTTTGTGTTGCAGAATTAGAAACCTGCAGGAATGTTGGAAGAACAATATAATAAACACCCATGTACCCTTCATCTAGATGACCAGTTCTTAACATTTTGCCACATTTGCTTGGATATATTTTTTAGCCAAATCATTTCAAAATTAAACGTATCATGGTACTTGAGTATTCATCTCCTGCATTTTCTGCATAATCTCTATACCATTCTCATTCTTAACTACTACTGTGATGTTGTGTAACACATAATTCTTTTTCTTTTCTTTTTTTTTTTAAAGATAGGCTCTGGTTCTGTTGCACAGGCTAGAGTATACTAGTGTCATAACAGCTCACATCAACCTCAAACTCTGGGGCTCAAGCAGTCCTCCTGCCTCAGCCTCCTAAGTAGCTGGGACTACGGTGCCTGTCACTGCACCCGGCTGATTTTTTTCTCTTTTTAGTAGTGATAGCAATGGGTTCTTGCTCTTGACCTCAAACCATTCCCTGCCTCTGCCTCCCAGAGTACTAGAGTTACAGGTGTGAGCCAACGCACCTGGCCCTAAGCCTATTAAACGTCCCTAGATTATTTCTAAAGTGTTCTTTAATAGTGAACTTTTTTTCTTCTTTGTATTCAGGATGCAATCATGGTCACACTTTTTTAGTTGATGTGTCTCTTTAGCCTCTTAAAATACAGTCTTCTCTCTCTCATCCCTCAATCCCCCATACACTGAGGAGAACAAGCTGTTCCAACATTTTGAATTTCCTTTTTTCTTTTTTTTTCCCCCCTCAGGAAACATTATAATTTAGGCTGGGCTGGGAGGAGGAGGGAGTCCCTACCACCTGGGTCTGTATGTGGTTATTATTGTACAAACTAAGGGGCCATGACAGGATATCCATACTGTGGCCCAAACACCAGTGCTAGGAATCTTGGCCCAGGGAGAAAGTCAACATTCCATATCTCCTCATCTCTTTCCTTTCTCATCCCTGCTAGAAAGATTCTTGGCTCCATGAATGATCTGAAGTAGAGAGGTTGTCATCCAAATCAGGGCAGTCCTTAAAAACTAAATCAAGACAACAAGAGTACACGGAACTGTCCTGGGCAAACAAAGGTGGGTGGGTTCCCTACTCTGGAGGTAGCTGAAGTTCTCCAGAGCTTGAGGGTATGGCTTCACAGGGCAGAACCCTACTCTAGGCGTATGTTTGGCATCACAGCAGTGTCCCACACTTGCCCAGGACAGCACCGTGAAATGAGATACCTCTCTGGGAGCTCCAGGGTGTCGGCTGGGGTTTCCATGTAGATATCTGCACAGCATCTTCTCAGATGAAATTGCCACCTTTTTTCAGTGACTCCACCTTTTTTCAGTGACTCTCACAACCACTGCACTCCAGCCTGGGCGACAGAGTGAGATATTGTTTAATTTTGGAGGCTAGGAGTCCAAGATCAAGGCTTTGGCAGTTTTGGTGCCTGGTAAGGGCTCGGTGTCCGGTTCCAAAATGGTGCCTTATTACTGATTTCTCTGGAGGGCAAAAGTGCTGTGTTCTCACTTGGCAGGACAGAAAGGGCTACATTTTGAATTTCTTCATGGTGGCCTTCAGCATATTACTCAATTATTTGTTAATTTTTCAAAATCCCCATTTTCTGTCTGTTATACCACTTTGAATTGCGTTTACTTAGATATTTCTTTCAGGTACTTAGAAGTAGCTGCTTTGGAAAGAGGGGCATGTGGAAGATAAATGTGTGGGAGACAGGGAATGTTGTGTGTAGCATGTACATTATATTTTATATGCTATAAATAATTTTGATTTATATAGTCAAATGAGCTTTTGGAGCTCTTCACTGAAATTTAAGGATTCTTCTTTTCCTCCCCTTTTTGCAGAGATTAGTTGGTAGTTGCCAACAACCCTGGAATTGGCAAATTGCTTAAGGTGTAAGCTTTTCATTAAAAAAGGATTTAACTAATTAGTCTTGACTAGCAAGCTGACAGGTTAATAAGGGAAGTGGGGCTCAGCAACCCTTAAAGTGGGAGTGTCCATTAAATTTAAATGTTACAATGTCTGTTAAAACATCTTCACAATGTTTGGAGGTTTTTTTGTAATTTTGTGTGTATCACCCTAATAAAAACCAGAAAACCCTATTCCTTTCACATTTCAAACATCTAAATTGTGTTTGTATATTTTAAATTAAAACTGTTCTGGATTTTAGGGAGCCTATGGTATCAGGCAGGCCCTTAAATATTGTCTTATTTTTATTTTCGGAGAGCCATGGGCATGGACATTTTTATTCTTGTAATTTAGCTTTTGTTAATGAACTTGAACTTATTATTTGATTTGTTCTAAATTAAATCGGAATGTTGATGAAAAGCAATAATTTGGTTAAGTATCAGAATTAGACTAAGATGTGGAAACTGAGGAGTTGCAGCTAAGAGTGGAATCATGGAGTTCCTTGAATCACCTGCAGTGAGTGGTACTTTACACAGACGGCACTTTTCCCTACTCATGCATTAATAAGGAGATTTCCCTTTTGGAACTCTTGACTAAAGGCTTCTTAGTCTATACACACCCTTCCGTTATAGCCTTACCAGATTCATTGCCTCCTGCTCAAGAAGAAGCCAATACACTGAAACAGCAGGGGTTATTGCAGAGAAAGAGTTTAATGTGGCAGGTATGGTGAGAGGAGACAAGAGGATGGTCTCAAATCCATCTTCTAGAGCAGGGGTCCTCAAACTTTTTAAACAGGGCGCCAGTTCAGTGTCCCTCAGACAGTTGGCGGGCCAGACTATAGTTTAAAAAAAAAAAGAAACTATGAACAAATTCCTATGCATACTCCACATATCTTATTTTGAAGTAAAAAAATAAAACAGGAACAAATACGATATTTAAAATGAAGAACAAATAAAGTTAAATCAACAAACTTACCAGTATTTCAATGGAACAATGGGCCGGCCTGCTTTTGGCTAATGAGATGGTCAATGTCCTGTGCCATATTTGTCACTGCTAGTCGTAACAAGTGATGCAAGTGTGCATCAGTTAGTCTAGATTTGGTTGGAGATTTCAGATGTTTCATTCTGGAAAAAGTCTGTTCACAGACATAAGTGCTACGAAAGATGGTTGTCATTTTGAGTGCATGGTTCCCGAGATTAGGATATGTCTTAGAGGGGAGAGATGCATAGAAATTAGGAAGGCTGCTTAACTTGAATGCATCTTTCAGAGAGTCACAATTCTACAGTTCAGCCAGTTCCATTTGGTAAATTGTATCCACATTTTCTCTCTCTCTCTTTTTTTTTTTTTTATTTCAAGATACTTTATTCTTAAAACAGGTCACAACTAAGCTTTTGGCCCATTCTGCCACTGTACAAGCTACAAATGCTTGCTGAGCAGCAGAGGGGTGCTCTTTCATAGCATGTCTGAAAAGTGAAT
>CAUYRH010038938.1:0-50697 GCA_963574655.1 Perodicticus potto | reverse complement strand
AATATATTGTTTAGGATATTGCATCCTCATTTATAAGTGAAATATGTTTGTAATTTCCCTTAATAACAATATATTTTCTCCAATTTTAATATCAGGTATATCCAGATTAAGTAGAATGACTTTGAAATATTTCTTCTTTTTGGCATGTGGGCAGCGCCTGTGGCTCAAAGGAGTAGGGTGCCAGCCCCATATGCCAGAAGTGGTGGGTTCAAACACAGCCCCGGATAAAAAAAAAAAAGATTTGGCATGATTTGTTTTTTGAAACTATCTTTTACTTTTATTTATAAATATTAGTTGTGTATTTTTTGAGACTTTAAAAAAGAAAAATAAGAAACTGATGATCCATACTGAGCCTCAGAGGTAAAGCATTCTATAATAGACATACTCTGATTTGACAATGTGAATGTTACTTTCTTTGCATTATAATTATTAATATTGCCTAATATTTCGATGCAGTAATTGTCTGATTTCTTTTCTCAATGTATTTATCTTTGTTCATTCTTTTCAAGGTTTTTGTTTCTAGTCCTTATCTTAAACACTGTTATTGTTGTTAAATTTTAAGCCCTTTTAATTCTTTGAAGGCAAAAAGTGGAAACCTAATAAATACCTGCATATGTAAAAAAAAAAAAAAAAAAAAAACCAAGGTAGAAGTTAAAAAGCTAGGAGTGTACCAAAGAGGGGTGATAGACAGTTTTAAGGTGAGTTCTATCAAATGTTCAAGGACAGACTATCCCAATTTCATAAAACTCATCCAGACAAAATATTAAAACGATTCCTTGGTTATTATACAAAATCAACATAACTTAAAACCAATATCCAAGTACTTTACAGAAAGGAAAAGTCAAAGACTTATTTTGCCACAAATCTAGATGTAAAAAAGACAAAAGGCATTTAAAAAGAATTTTTTTTTTTTTTTGCAGCCGATATGACCATTATACAAAAAATTCTAAAAGAAAACAAAACAAAACTAGCTGGGCATCTTGGCGGGCACCTGTAGTCCTAGATACTTGGGAAGCTGAGGCAAGAGGATCTCTTGAGCTCGGGGTCAAGAGACGGAGGTCGCTATGAGGTCTGATGATGCCATGGCACTCTACCCAGAGTAACAGAGTGAGACTCTGTCTCAAAAAAAAAAAAAAAAAAAAGATTTGGGTGATGGATACCTTAAAACCCTGACATGATCATTACACATTCTACACATATGTAAATTTCACATGTACCCGCCAAATATATACAAACACAGGATGTCCCCAAAGTCTCCACACAGAGGGTAATGGGAAACTGTAGCTAAATGTACCTTTATTTACAAAATATTCATTGTAAAATTTTACAACGAGTTGGCCAGCAAATAAAGAATATTTTGTAAAATTTTGGAGACTTTTGGGACACTCTGCATATTAAAAACAAAACAAAACAAAGAACAACAAAAAACAAACCCTGTAAGGTACAGTTTGCTAGCTTGGAGAAATTTTCTAGTCCTGTCTTTAAGAGTAGTTTTGACAGAGCCCCTTTGTCAATGAGAATGCATTGATTGGTGATAAGAAGCAAACAAGGCAATTATTTAGATGTCCTTATTCTAAAAAGTAATTTAAGAGTTTAAAGTTAACAGACCAAAAAATTCAGAAGAGACTCTGGTTCTTTTTTAAAATATAAAGGATCTCCGTTAGTATGTGGGCTTATGTATATGTGTGTGTGTATAAAAAATGTCGCATAGAAATAATTATAAAGAGATAATTAATAATTATTGAGCAATTACATGACAGACACAGTTTTAAGTGCTATACATGTATTAACTCATTTAATACGATAACCCTATAAATAGTAGGTATTATTATCTCTATTATATAGATGAAGAAACTGAGTCATAGAGAAAGAACTTAAGAAACTAAGTCAAGGCCACACAGCTGGTTAGTGGAGGAGCAAGGAATTAAAGACCTGACTCAGTCTGGGTGGAGTCACTATTCTTCCTCAGCTAACATGTAGTTATATATATATTGGCTAACATCAATTAAGAAAACATATAATGGGCTAGGCATGGTGGCTCATGCCTATAATCCTAGCATTTTAGGAGGCCAAGGCTGGTGGATTGGCAGAACTCAGGAGTTTGAGACCAGCCTGAGCATCACACAGTCTCTAAAAACAACTGGAACTTGTGGTGGGCACCTGTAGTCCTGGCTACTTGGGAGGCAGAGGGAAGAGAATCACTGAGCCCAAGAGTTTGAGGTAGCTGTGAGCTGTGACGCCACCGCACTCTAACCAGGGCAACAAAGTGAGACTCTGTTTCAAAAAGAAAAAGAAAAGAAAACATAGAATAGCCAAATATAGAAACAAAACTCTGAACCCAGTAATACATAAATGAAACCATATATTATGAACTGAAATGGCACTGTGCACATCATTCAAGCTTCATATGCTGTTTTGACAAAATAAGGAACAAAATGATAGTGTTCAATACACATATGGATTCAACAACTCTGAGAGAGAGTTGAGTTTGAAGTTGCTGTGAGCTGTGATGCCACCGCACGCTACCCAGGGCAACAAAGTGGGACTCTGTTTCAAAAAAAAAGAAAACATAGAATAGCCAAATATAGAAACAAAAGTCTGAACCCAGTAATACATAAATGAAACCATATATTATGAATTGAAATGACACTTGTGTACATCATTCAAGCTTCATACGTTGTTTTGACAAAATAAAGAACAAAATGATGGTGTCCAATATACATATGGATTCAGATTGTAGCAACTCTCTGAGAGTCAGCCCTTCAGCGGTCACTGCTCACATCTTGTGAGCCACCTCATGAGAAAATAAGATAATATATGATCCAAGGATATCATGCAAAAGCAGAGGAAAACACTACTAAGAAGCAAAAGGAACTTTAAGAAAGCTTAGGCAAAAAAGAGGAATGAAAAAGCAGAGAAAAACACTACGGAACTTTAAGAAGCAAAAGGAACTTTAAGAAAGCGTAGGCAAAAGAGAGGAATGAAAAGCATTTTAGTTAGCATTAGGAGTAAGGAAATAAGAATAAGTAACGTGTGTTTTTTTTTAGAGACAGAGTCTCAATTTATCACCCTCGGTAGAGTGCTACGGAATCACAGCTCACAGCAACCTCCAACTCATGGGCTTAGGCGATTCTCCTGCCTCAGCCTCCCGAGTAGCTGGGACTACAGGTGCCCGCCACAACGCCCAGCTATTTTTTGATGCAGTTTGGCCAGGGCTGGGTTTGAACCCGCCACACTCGGTATATGGGGCCAGTGCCCTACTCACTGTGCCACAGGCGCTGCCCCGTAACTTGTGTTTTTAAACGGGGAATAAAAAAGGTATTTTGTGATCTGGCAGGGTTCCGAAGACTTAAAAGAGAAAGAAACTACTATTTAGATGGGTATTATAATAGGTCAAGTAAGACAGAATACACTTAACATATAGCCACAAAATCAAGAGCAAAGGATAAACTGCAGATATATCTTGAAGCAAACACGTTTCTGGTGCTAACACATGTAGAAGATAATAGACGTAGGAAAGTTAAAGTGACTCTAATGTCAAAAGGCAGGAAAAAAAGCAGTGCCACTGACTTGGACAGGGTAGATATTATGGTCATACTGAGTCTGAGAAGATGATAGGTAAAATGCGTGAGGAATTTTTTTCCCCAGGCAGCTAGACATACAATTGTGAGATCTAGGTCAGTAGCCATGTCTAGAGATATAGATCTGTAGGTTATATACAGTATACTTATAAATCACTAAAGTCCTAAGCCTGGCCAGTTTCTCTGAGGAGGGTGGGGAAGAGTATGACAGAAAACAACCATAATTAGAGAGTATATGGGAAGAAGAGAATAATAATCATTTCAGAAAAGAAAGGGACAGAGAGATCACGAAGACTCTGTTTTTACTATGAATCACGGAGGTAAAAAATAACCAGGGCCAGAAAGCAAGAAGCAGAACAGAAACAGAAAGCCAGTTAGCCTCTGGGGCTGGCAATTTTCAAGGAAATTCTGCTTCATCATTACACATTCCCTCTAAATAAATACATAAAAATTAAAAAAGAATCACAACAGTTTCATTACCTTAATAATATCATCAGTTTCTCCAGCAACAGGTTTTGATTTGAATTCTTCAATTTCTTTCTCTAATTCTAAACAATTACAAATGACTCCAGTTTAGAAATGAAGAAAATAATTACTGAGAAAGTGATTAGTACATTCTAAAAAAAACCCAAACCAAACAAAAAAAACACCCAAACCTACAAATTAGAATATTTTTAAGAAGCAGATACTTTGAGGTAATATTAACTTCATCCACAGAATAGTATTACCTTTTCTCTTCCTTTTTATTACGGACACTTTAAGCAAATAGAAAAGTAGAGAGAATAGTATGATCAATCTCTATGTACTCATCACTATGCTTTGGCATTATTACATGTCCAATTTCGTTTTTTCCCTGCCTGTATTCATGTTCTTCTTCTCTGCTTTTCTTACCTATTCTGATAATTTTGAAGCATATCCCAGACATCATATTATTTCAGTTATAAATACTTGATACTGTATAATTTTAGAGCAACCACTAACTCCTAAGCATAAATGTTAATTTAAATATTTCATCAATACATGACTACATCTTGAACCTAGAACATCTTTCCAAATAAATTATTCTGTTATTGCAAGGTGATCCAACCTCTCAAAACATCATTTGTACTTTTTTAGTAGAAAATAAGTCTTGGCTCTTAAGTTAAACAGTTAACATTTTCTAAGTCATAGAAATTCAAGAGCTCACACATGTATACTAAAAAGGACACTAACATCTGTTTCCTTTTTGAATGAAAAGGAAAGGAAACTGAACAGGGAATCAATCAACCTTATCAGATAAATATACTTCAAATTTCCATAAATGGAAAATTCTTATTACTTTACTTGACAACTCATCCCCCCCCGCCCTGCCCCCTGGGCTTACAACCTTGTGTTTCTAACACTTCAATTGACTCCTCTAGAAAAAACATTTTACTCAGAAGAATCTAGAAAAATATTTAAAAAATGTTTAAAATCTTCCTCTTTGATTTTAATTACCCAAAGATAGCTGCTGTTTAGAGATGTGGGATAATTAAAACCTCAGTTATATATAGTTCTAATGTTAATAACAGATTTTAACATTTTTTTTTAAATTACCATTTTTAACTGTGATTAAATAAGACTGATCAAGATGAGCATTTTCAACCCAATACCTGTACACCTTGATTTAGCTTTCTGTATTAGCATCATCTGCTTCTTGGCAAACTTGATGAGATCTTCCTTGGGCAATGTTTCCAGCTGAAAGATGTGGTCATGTTACCATCTTGTATATAACTTGTGTTTCTAGTATACCTCAAAAAAGAAACATAATAGCTGCCTAAAAATAAGAACATTGTACTGAATATATCTTTATGCCAACCAAACACCATTCTCTTTGTTCTACATTTTAAAAAAACTAGGAAATTCAACTTCAATTAAATAATTATTAGTCATACAACTACTAAAATTAAAATAAAAATTAGTTATGCAACTACTATGAAATATAAAACCCAGCACATATCCTTATAAATAATGTTATAAGCTAACAATTTCTAGGTTTTGATTTATTTGTAAAATTAGGAGTTTAGAACTAATGCTATTTTAAGTTCCTCAGAGCTGTAAAATTATTTCATTCTACTTAAGGCTAAAAGTCACATAAAAATTTAAGCATAATCACACCAGCAAGATGAACTAGGTAATGTTTAGGATTTAACTAAAAAAATTAAGGTTTACCACTTGGGAAAATTACTTAACCCCTGTGGTCTCAGTTTTCTCATCTGTAAAATGAGGGTAGTAAGAGTATCTCACAGGTATCAAGAAGCTAAAATGAAGTAATGTAGTGCTTAGGTAAATGCCTGAAACTCAAATAATAAATATGAGCAATAAGCCACCATCTTTCGTAATCATTAAATGTTAAACATTGTACAGGGCCATAAAAATTGGCTTGGGTTTTCTTTCACAATTCAGGAAATGAAGCCTACAGAACCGTCCCTTGACTTCTACCCCGTCACTGCTCTTTCCACTACACCACTATATAAACCTTGATAAATGAGACTTTGTTGTTTAATATTCGAAAAACTGCAGGCTCTCTCAGCAGTGCCAATCAGGAGCAGGAAGTAAACAAAAAGTCAATTCTTTTCCATATCAGGAAACTTGAAAGAAAGAAAAAGAAAAGAAAGAAATAGATGGGTGACTGTGCAAATTAAAACTGAGACCCCTTGAAGCAGGTCTTTTTTTTTAAATGGGCCACCCCTCTCCCCACGCCAAAGTTTTCCAATTCATCACCCTTCCACTCTTCAGAGTCTGCTAGAGAAACATCCTCTTCACCTTAGATTTCCCGGTCCCAGGAGCGGCTGGGGAAGCCACCCCATCTTGAACAGGATCCTGCAAAACCAAATCAAACCCAGGTGTCAGAAGAACTCTCTCCCTAACTGCAGACAGAACGGGGGGAATCTTACAGGTAAAAACCTTGTGGCATCAAACGGAAGAAAGCTTTCTAAGTGAGGAGGAGGGTTAGGGAGGACAGCGGCTGTCGCTGTGGAAGATCGTATCCAGTGGCCTCCAAGGCGATCGCGCGGGACAGAGTGTGAGGAAGGCGGGGAGGCGACAGCAGCCGCGCACCGAGGGAAGGTGCCGTGCTGTCTCTCGGGGCCCACTCCCACATCACGGCGCGACAGTTGGCTGGGGGTCGTGGGTCCAGCCCTAGCCTCAGCCCAGACGCCCGCCCTCCTTACCTCCATCGCCGCCCACCGGTGCGCCCGGCCGCCGCAGCCGTAGCACCGCTGTCTGCACCGCCTCTGACGCAGCCTCGGCTGCAGGTCAAAGGTCGCGTTCTCCGGGGCGGCCCCGCCCCCCGCGTCTCCATGGCTACGGTCCGGCCACGCTTCCGCTTCCGCCTCTGTGTCC
The DNA here is from genome assembly GCA_963574655.1 of Perodicticus potto. Classification (NCBI taxonomy): domain Eukaryota; kingdom Metazoa; phylum Chordata; class Mammalia; order Primates; family Lorisidae; genus Perodicticus; species Perodicticus potto. Next base: position 43,753 of record CAUYRH010038938.1, on the reverse strand, counting down.
GGGTGGAGGCTCCTGCACGCGCCCCTCCTACCCTTCTCCGCCCGTACCCGGGCCAGAGGGTTGTCGGGGTCGGCGTGGTGTCGGTGCCCCACGGCCCCAGGGACGGAGCGGTGTCGGGGCTCCATGGCCCTGGGGGCGTAGGTCGGAGGGCCGTTTCCACATCTGTAAAATCTTTTTATTTTATTTTATTTGTTTGAGACAGAGTCTCACAATGTCGCCCTCTGTAGAGTCCCGGCGCGTCAGAGCTCACAGCAACCCCCAACACTTGGGCTAAGCTATTCTCTTGCCTCAGCTTCCCAAGTAGCTGGGACTATAGGCGCCCGCCACAAAGCCCGGCTATATATATATATTTATTTTGTTGTCGTTGTTTTCTTTTTTTAAAGCTGACCCGGCCGAGTTCGACCCCGGCAGCCTGGTATGTGGCTCGCTCTGTACCCACTGAGTTACGGGCGCCGCCGACATCTGTAAAATCTTGGGAGGTTGATGAGTGCATTGCACTGGAGGACAGGTCTCCCCAAAAAGGCGTCTACCAGTCTCCTTGCACTACAGGGAAAGCGTGCGAGTGCCGGCCGGGCAGATAGCTGCTTCCAGCGGGCGTCTCAGTCGTGTGCTGCCCGTGAGCTCACCTGCGGTCCAGGTCAGGGCTAGGGTCGACCCTGAAGCAGGCGTTTCTTGGCTCTGGAGGCGATGAGGGGTCCCCGGGAGAGCCCTGCCTGGAGCTGCCTGTGTTGACAGGGATGTGGTGCAGGCGAAATAGTCTGCCCGGGAGCTGGTGAAACACAGGCACCTGGTCGTTTACTCATGAGCCCTTGATCTCAACGACACAAATAATAAATAGCAGAGGAAGCGTTTATTGAAAGACAGAACAAGTCCAGCATGGAGGGGTGGTTGAAATAATGCACCACCTACTAAAACTCCTTACGCACTTACATATGTTCTTTAAAACTCTTTGGCCGCGTCCACCTTGTCCACCAATCATGCACTGGACCCATTCTGTCATTTAACCTACCGACCACTGGGACCCTTCATTTTCAGACTATTACCTGATTACAGCCTGTTCCCTCAGGGTCACACATGGCTGACTGTTGATGTCAAAAAGCACAGAATGTATGTTGAAACTGCCCTGGTGGGAGTATATAATACCTTACTTATTCAGGGAAACAAGAACTTAAAATAGAAAAATAAGAGTTGTAGCCATATTTATGCTCTGCTATGCTACCCAGTTCTTACAAGTAACAAGCATTGTCAAAATGGACTAACTTTGGCCATCGTTAGCTCCATATTGAATAGGGCACTGAGGCCTAACCCTTCACTGGGAGGGCGGTGGGACGAGATCTACACTCCAAAGAACAAGAACCCTCACTGTAGAGGGCACATTGTTAGATTCGATTGCCGGTCAAGTTCTCTGAGAAGCCTTTCTGTGTAACTGCTGAAATGGTTTGCTGTCAACCTTACCTTCTCATTGATGTTTTCCATACACTCCCAGAAAGTAAACTGACTGTAGAATTCACTTCCCTGTCATGTGAAATGGCCAAAAGGATGAAGAGGCAGTGTGTAGTGTGTGTCAAGTTAAGTGGCAGCCATTATCACTAGGTAAAGGAAGTGTTATATAGTCAAAGGAGAAAGGGCAGTTATTGTGTTCTTGGTGGTAGCCTTCGAAACATCTCTTTGACAGGGTGTTTGGGTGGGATTGGTTTAGGGATGGCGCATGTGAATTAAGAGGTATCTGTAGGCAGGAGGTTTGGAATTCTGTTTGATATTTTGGTTTAGTGATAATGTTTTCTTTCTTTGGATAAGATTGACAAAATGGCCCTGATTGCTGTCAGCAGACATTTGGCACTATAGTAGAAGGCAGCTGGAGAACAAATGATAAGCAGAAAAAGCCCGAGTCAAAGAAGCTGCAGAAGAATGAAACTAGAGTCCTGAGCAACAGTCACTGAGTCAATAATTTCCTTTTATTAAGTGAGCCAGTTAGCATTGGGGGTTTGCTGTTACTTGTAATAGTGTATACGTATTTTGGGAGGAAGAGTTTTCCAACTTGAAAACAAATTATCTCTATAAAGAGATGGCTTGAGAAAATGTCCGTAAATCTGGGCATTGTGCAATGTTGTAAAATGGATAACTTTCCTACTGGACTAGTAAAACAATCTCAGACAACATTTTAGAATGTTATCTAAATTGTAATGATTTTGTGGCAGCAAATACTGTTAAAGAAAAGTGGACAAATGGTTTGGCAGATAGTACTGGAAAAACTCAGGACTTTGAGTAATGTTAGAGGAAAAAGGACTTTTTCTGGTGTCTCATCTCCTTCAAGTACATTACCTTTTATATAGCATGCACTCTATGAATACTTAATTGAATCTATTAATTCTGGTAGAAAAGAACTTGTAGCCTACCACAACGCTGGGCTATTTTTTTGTTGCAGTTTTGCCGGGGCTGGATTTGAACCTGCTACCCTGGTTCATATGGGGCTGGCGCCCTACCCACTGAGCCACAGGCACCGCCTGAGTCTCTGAATTTTAATACATATATAGATTCATGTAACCACCAGCACAATCAGGTTACAGAAAAGCTCTATTATGCCCTCAAATCCCACTCATTAGTCCATTATAGCCACACTGTCCTTTCATATCTAATTCTTGGCAACCATGATCTATCCTTCCTCACTACAGTTTGGTCTTTTTGTAAGTATCATTTAAATGATATGAATGGAAGTTTTCATAGGAGAAAAACAAACTCTGTAAAATAATTTAAAGAGATTTATTCTGAGCCAAATAAGAGTGACCATGGTCCCGAACTGTACAATCTCAAGAGTTCTTGAGAAAGTATTTGCATTTGGTGGTTGGTTTACAGTTTGGTTTTATACATTCATGGAGACAGGAATTGCAGGTAAAATCATAAATCAATATGTGGAAAGTATACATTGGTTCAGCCAAAAAGGTGGGACATCTCAAAGTGGGAGGCTTTACAGGCGGATTCAGGGATTCTTTTATGTGTACTTGGTTAAAGAAATAAAGCTTTGCCTAAAGCATAGAATTAGTAGAAAGAAATGCTTGATTTAAGACAAGATGGTCTCCTGTCTGTGTTATGATTGCTATGCTGGAGTCAGTTTGGAAAGTAAGCAACATTATACCAGACTAATAAAAAAACCTGTGAAATGAGGTTTTGTGGTTTGGAAGGCCTGACTTACACCTTGCCTTGGAGGGCCTTAAGTCATGTTTGTAATTTAGTATTTTATTGCCACAAAGAATCTGTTTTGTTATTCTTGTGATCTCTGTTTTAAATTAATGCTGTTGTGTCTAAGCTCTAAAAGGGAGGCTGTATAAAGAGGCTTGTCTTACCTCCCTTCCCTTCATGGCTGAGAACTCAGTTTTAAGGTTTTCCTTGGGGTTCCCTTGACTAAGAGGGGGTATGTTCAGTCAGTGGGGGGAAGGAACTTAGGAATTTATTTTTAGTTTATAGAAATCTGTAGTCTGGGGCGGTGCCTGTGGCTCGAAGGAGTAGGGCGCTGACCCCACATACTGAAGGAGGCAGGTTCAAACTCGGCCCTGGCCAAAACTGCAAAAAAAAAAAAAAAAGAAAGAAATCTGTAGTCTGCTGAGTGAATCTGCTTTCACTCAGCATAATGCCTTTGAAATTCATCCAACTTGTTGCATTTATCAATAATTTGTTTCTTTTAATTGCTAAGTAATATTCATTGTATGAATGTATTACAATTTCTTTATCCATTCTCTAACTATAAGACATTTTAGTTTGTTTTCAATTTTGGGTGTTTATGAATAGAGCCACTATAAACATTAATGTACACATTCTTGTGCAAATATAAGTTTTTATTTTTCTGGGGTAAATACCTAGGAATAGGATTTGCTAGATTCTATAGTGAGTATATATCTAACTTTTTAAGGAAACTGCCAGACTGTTCATCCTGATTGTTACTCAGAATACAGTGAGGAGATGATCTTTTTCTGGCGACAGTTGTATTTAGCGACCGACTGACTAAGTAAAGTACACAGACCATAAGAAGAGGGAGACAAGCAGAAATCATTCTGAGTTGATTTTTCCTGCACCTACATTTGACATAGCATCTTTGGATTGGGGGAGAAATCCCTTTGTTTTAAGTGCATGTATGTTAGCAAATTTAAATATTACAGAAGAGGAAGAACTAACAGAAATAAGAAATGACAGAGGATGGCAATTAAAATAATTCAACAACAGGTGTTACAACCTTTTGATTATATCTCAAGGGTGAATTTCTGGTGAAATTCTACCAAAAAAGCAATAAAAATACTTTTATAAGTATTTTATACTGTTTTTGGTAGTATTTTGGTGAAATAGCAATAGTGAACTACCAAAAAAGCAATAAAAATACTTTTTCCATTCTCAGTGTCATATTTGTGTGAAATGAGATTTTCTGCAATGAATAATATTAAAAACAAAACTGATTATGGCCAGAATCCTTGAAAGAAGATTTAAGGGGATGCCAGTCCAAAATTTGACCTTGCAAAGAAGATATTCTTAAAAAAAAAAAAATCAAGCTCAGATACCTCATTAAATGTTAAATTATAATAAATAGAAAAATAAATATAATTTTTTTTTCCCTGGAGACAGAGTCTCAAGCCATCATCCTGGGGAGAGTGCTGCAGCATCACAACTCACAGCAACCTCCAACTCCTGGGCTTAAGTGATTCTCCTGCCTCTGCCTCCCAAGTAGCTGGGACCAAAATTTTTTAAGAATTTTAATTGCTATCTTTTTATTGCAAATTATAATAAATTATTTTAATTTTTGGCCCTGATGGTGCATTTTGTTTTTTAATAAATAAATCAAAGGGCTCATGGCTCGGCACCTGTGGCTCAACGGGCTAAGGCGCCAGCCACGTACACTTAAGCTGGCGGGTTCGAATCCAGCCCAGGGCCTGCCCCAAACAACAATGACGGCTGCAACCAAAAAATGGCCGGGCATTGTGGCGGGCACCTGTAGTCCCAGCTACTTGGGAGGCAGAGGCAGGAGACTCACTTGAGCACAGGAATTGGAGGTTGCTGTGAGCTGTGATGCCACAGCACTCTATCCAGGGTGATAGCTTGAGGCTTTGTCTCAAAAAAAAGGCTCAGCGCTTGTAGCTCAGAGGTTATCAAGCCTGGCCTGACCTGCTAAATAACAATGACAACTACAATAAAAAAAAAAACAAAAAACCAGACATTGTGGTGGGTGCTTGTAGTCCCAGCTACTTGGGGTGCTGAGGCAAGGGAATTGCTTAAACCCAAGAGTTTGAGGTTACTGTGAGCTGTGACACTACAGCACTCTACAGAGGGTGAAAAATAAGGCTCTGTCTCAAAAAAAAAAAAAAACAAGTCAAAAAGGGTATTTTTTTTTTGAATCTTTTTTTTATTTTAGACCAACATAATTTAAGTGTGCTGTGGGAGTTTAATTATAGGGTCAAGTATGCCATGAAATAAAAAAGGTTTAAAAATACTGCTCTCGATAGCCTACCTTGTATTTTAATTTATTAATTAAATTTTTATAACAAATTTGAAAATAAATATCCATGATTCTTAGATGTTGACACCGGTGAATTCTGGATTCCACCTGAGCCTCTATGAATTTATTAATAACGTATCAGATATATAATTATTTTACTAGATTTGAGGGCTTTTAAACAAATGACTACGGCATAGACTTGGTGTCTTAAACAACAGAAATGTATTGTCTCACAGTTATGGGGGCTAGAAGCCCAAAGATGTTGGCAGAGTTGGGTCCTTCTGAGGATATGAGGGAAGGATCTGTCCCTGGCCTGACTTCTTGGCCTGTAGATGGCTGTCCTCTTTCTAGCCATATCTTTGTAGCCAATTTCCCCTGTTTGTAAGGACCCCAGTTGTATTGGGTTAGGATATACCCTGATGACTCATTTTAATTTGATTACCTTTGTAAAGACCCTATCTTCAAATAAGGTCAGATTCAGAAGTTAATGGGAGTTAGGACTTTAACATAAGAATTTTGAGGTGGGATACAATTTAGTCCATAGCAATTACTGTCTTTAAAAGGCACGTATAACTGACGTTAAGCCTATGAGATTCAAGAAAATTATGTCTCTAAGGAAACAGATACCATATAGTCAAAGATCAGTGCTGACAGCACCTCAATGGTTGTGAGCAGAGTGAGGGGCAGGCAGAGACAGGCCCAGGGGCAGCTGCTGGCTGTCACTCAAGAATGGAAGACTTTCTTTCTTCTCCATAATCCACTATTTTACTTAGTCCTTCAGACTTAAAAGAAAAGTAGCAAAAATAATAAAGAATCACCATATATCCTTCACCTAGAGTAACACTTTACTACATTTGCTTTATTAGTCTCTGTGTATATACATAATTCATTTTTTCTAAACCATTGAGAGTAAATTGCAGACGTGATATTCTTTTATTCCTAAATACTTCAGTATATTTCCCCTGAAGGAGACAATACTTGCCATAATCACAATACAATACCAAAATCAGAAAGTCAGCATTGATACTGCCATCTGTTTTACAGATCTTGTTTAAATTCTCCCCCATTGCCCACCAATGTTCTTTACAGCAAAAGGAAGAGAAAAAAAAAGGCTTTAAGCTACAGGGTCCAATGCATTTAGTTGTCATGCTCTTTAATCTCTTTACATCTGGAAAGGTTACTTTTGTCTTTCCTGATTTTGAAGTTTTTGAAGATTTCAGGTCAGTAATTTTGTAGAGTCTCACAGAGTTTGCAGGTTATGCAGTTTTAACAGAGATACTGGTGAAACCATGTTGTGTCTTATCAGGAGACATATGCTAATAGGTCTCATTATTACTGATGTTAACTGTGATTGTTTGGTAAGGTAGTGTCTAGCAGGGTCTACCAGGTTTCTTCACTACAAAGTTACTTTTTTTCCCTTTGAGTTTTTTGTTGTTGTTATTGTTGTTTGTTTGTTTGTGACAAGGTCTTGCTCTGTCTCGCAGGTTAGAGTACAGTGGTGTCATCATAGCTCACTGCAACCTCAAACTCCTGGCCTCCATTGAGCTTCTTGCCTCAGCCTTTAGAATAGCTGACACCATAGCATGTGCCACCATGCCTCATTAATTAACATTTTTTTGTACAGCTGGGGTCTTATTATGTTGCTCAGGCTGATCTCAAGCTCCTGGTCCCAAATGATTTTCCTACCTTAGTCTCCCAAAGTGCTGGGATTATAAGTGTAAGCCACTATATCCTGCCTTCCTTTGAAATTAATAAGTATCTTGTGGGGCATGCTCTGAGACTATAGAGATACACTGTGTCTCATTAAACTTTCATTCACTAGTTTTAACACCTCTTGACAATTCCTGACTAAAATACTTATTATTTTTATGGTGAGTTTCTAATTCCATTATTCTTTCTACACTTATTTTAGTCATTCTGCTGTAAGAAAGAACTTTCCCTCTCCCCCATTTATTTCCTTATTTATTCATTTATTTATAATAATATAAACTTATGGATTCTTATTCTATGAGTTATGATTTATTATCAATGCTATTGATTTTGGTGTTCAAATTGTACCAGATTTGACCACTGGCAGACCTTCCAAGATTCCATGTCCTTCTAACATGACTCATCATTGCTAGAGCCTTTTCTCATTTTCTGACATAGAAAGATATTCTATGGCTCAGCGCCTGTGGCTCAGTGGGCTAAGGCGCCAGCCACATACACCTGAGCTGGCAGGTTCGAATCCAGCCCGGGCCCGCCAAACAACAATGACGGCTGCAATCAAAAAATGGCTGGGCATTGTGGCGGGTGCCTGTAGTCCCAGCTACTTGGGAGGCGGAAGCAAGAGACTCACTTAAGCCCAGGAATTAGAGGTTGCTGTGAGCTATGATGCCACAGCACTCTACCCAGGGTGATAGCTTGAGGCTCTGTCTCAAAAAAAAAAAAAAAAAAAGAAAGATATTCTAGGTTAACCTTATGCTTTCCCTGCCCCAGTCCTGGAATCAACCATTTCTTTGAGGAACTCGGGTTCTTTTAATGGGCATCATTGCTTCTAGTCCCTCTCAGCCTAGAAGAGTAACAACTAGGGAATGTATGTATGCACATATATATGTGTATGTATATACAGGTATGTGTATATGTACACATATTGTGATACATAGAAAAATGGTTCCCTATCTCCTAACCCTGGGACATGTGAACATATTCCATTACATTCAAAAGGAACTTTGCAGATGAGATTTAAGGATCTTGAAGTTGCAAAGTTATCCTGGCTTATTTGGTGGGCCTTGTGTAGGCATGGCATCCTTATAAGCAGGCAGGAAGAGGTTAGAAAGGAGATGCTATAGTGCTCACTTTGAAGATGGAGAAAGAGGGTCATAAGCCAAGGAATGCAGGTGACCTCTAGAAGCTGGAAAAGATGAGGGAACAGATTCTCCTCTAAAGTCTGCAGAAGGCACTGCCAAACACCTTGATTTTAGACTTCTGACCTCCAGAATAAATTTGTGTTGTTTGAAACTACTTCGTGCTAATTTGTTACAGCGGCAATAGGAAACTAGTACAGAAGTGGAAAATATATACACATGTGTTTACTTATATGTGCTTGTATGTTATTTATGTAGTAAAAACTATGAATTTACAAGGTCTGACAATTAGTGAACTTGCCACTGTGTGCTTATGACCCTATCTCCAAACAGAGTCACATTCAGAGTGTTAGGGGTTACCAATGAAACATGAATTTTGGATGTCAAACTTCACCCTGTAAGGGACAACTAAGTAACAACTACAACTAATACTTATGTATTCATGGTTTTTAGACTCTGCTAATTCACTGGGAGACTTCCACAACAAGCGACTTTCACCAGGATGCTAATTTGTTCATTCATTTATTCAACAAGTGATTAAATGTGATTGGTGTCATAATGGATGCTGGACATAAATACAAGGAGATTAAAAAGAAGTTGCTTCCCATAAATACTGTACAAATAATAGAACATGTGGGCTTAAACTGGAAGGAATTGTAAAGGTCACTTGGACAGAGAGCTGCAAAACATGAGTTGGAAGGACACTACATGTTGTCTTGTCCAAGCTCTCCATTTGTATTTGGGGAATTGGGGCCCTTTCTATATTTCACAGCCCACATTACATTCTACCACCAAACCTAGAAAAGTAGGGTCTCTGTAGTCAAAGAATCTTCTTAAACCCAGTAAATATAATCAACTCTAGTAAAATAATCTTAGTATAGGCGGGGAAAAGTGAAATTTCTTTCTAGGAACTGTGGTACGAACTCCAAATAGATTATTTCATTTAGTTTAATAGATGTAAAAACCCAGGTAGACATTACTGTTATACTCCTTTTACAGACAAGGAAACTTAAATTTAGAGATGTCATGTAAGTTGCCTGAAGTCACAAAAGCTTGCAAATAGAAGAGCTAGAATTAAAACCCAGTCCAATCCCTAAACCAGTATTATTATTAAGTGTCATATATCCATTTTAACTTTTTATTGTAGAAAATTTTAAATATACAAAAGGCTTGATTACCCATGTATTCAATGACCCAGTTTTAACAGTGGCTATTGTAACCCCTCTACCTATGTATGTCCTTTTTTCTCCTGCAATATTTTATAGTAAATTGTAGATATGATCATTTCTCTCTTAAATACTTCAGTATATGTCAGGGCCTGTACTCTTAATCCCTTGTACTGTTCCTATTTCATAGATGAGGAAACAGGTTTAGAGAAGATTAAGTAAATTGCCCAAAGCTACAGAGTAATAAAGTGGTTCAGAGACACAATTAGTTTAGTTACAACCCGTATTGCCACTGCTAGCTGTTATGGGCTGGAAAAGCAAGAGTTGCACATGCAATGTTTCAGCTAAGATTAAGTATATTTACATGCACTGGTTCAAAGTAAGGGAAAAAGCATGAACTTTAACTTTTAATACTTTCAAAATTTTAAATGTTAAGAGCATGAGATTCAAATTTTTAAAATACTATTGCCTTGTTTTATCATATCTTCATTATAGTAGGAGAGCTTATTGCCCTGATTTTGTCATGTAATTTTAGTATGAAACAAACTGCATCCATGTTGGGCTCCTATACACGAGGTCAGACAATTAAGTTCATGAACTTATCCTAGAAAAAGTGCCGCATACCTCATTGCTACATACTTCATATCTCACTACAGTCACCTTCAAAGTACTCCCTTTGGGAAGCAATGCACCAATAGCAGTCCTAGTCTACCCCTCAAAGCAATTTTGGAACTCTTTTGCTGGCATAGCCCTCAGAGCTGTCATTGTATTATCCTTGATGTCCTGAATGTCATCATAATGTCTTCCTTTCAATATTTCCATTATCTTTGGGTAAAGAAAATGTCAATGGGAGCCTGATCAGGTGAGTAGCAAGGGTGTTCCTATACAGTTGTTTACTGGCAAAAAACTCCTTTACAGATGGTGTGTGAACTGGTGCCTTGTCATGAGTTGTTGGTGAAAAGTTCAGGTCATTTTTGTCTACCTTTTTCATGAAGACTTTCACCACTTCCAAATAGTAAACTTGGTTAACTGTTTGTCCAGTTGGTACAAATTCATAATGAACAATCCCTCTAATATCAAAAAAGATTAGCAACATTATTTTGCTTTTTGACTTGGACAGACAGAAATTTTTTGGTGATGGAGAATTGGCGAATTCCACCAGGTACTCTGACACTTTGTTTTAGGGCTGTGTCGGTATACCTGTGTTTCATGACCAGGAATGACGTGGCCCAAAACATCATTATGCCTCTCCAAAAGGTCTTGGCAAACTCTGACTCTCCTTTGCTTTTGTTCATTGGTGAGTTCCTTGTACAATGACGGCTCTGATGCACATTTCAGATAAAGAGTTCCAAAATTACGATGAAGGGTGGACTGGGCACTAGCACTGGTGCATAGCTTCCCACAGGTAGTATTTTGAAGGTGACTGTAGTGATATTCAGCAATGAGGTATATAGCACTTTTTCTAGGATGAGTTTATGAACTTTAATGTCAGATCTTGTATTTTAAAATCTTGGTTCCATTTCCTAATTATAATAATTTCTAATCATATCAAGAACTTCCGCAGGTAGGTGGCACTTAGGTCCATGAAGGTAAAGACCATATCTGTCTCATTGACATTTCTTCACACCTGGAAGAGCCCCACATTCTTTTTTGCACATAGGTGATTCTCAGTAAACTCAGTAAAGTCCATTAAATGTACTTTATTTATTCTTAACAAGACACTTTTGTAATTATTACAACACCATCTGATCTAAAATTGCATGTATACATTGTGTGTAATTTATATAACTCTGTAGGTTAAAAAAAGACATTTTTAAAGAACTGGAGTAATAGTTAAAAACAATATGGTATAAACAATGCAAGATTTTTTGGAGTGTGTGTGTAGGACTTCAAAGAAGAAGGAGTGTCCTTAATTAGAAACAGCAGCCTGTCTTCTGGATGGTTGCCAGATGGTTTACTTCCTTCAGATCATGAGAAGAACTTAGATGTCTCTTGTAGGAAGACCTGGGGTATCTCTTTTTTGCATTCTTGTATTGATTTCAATCCAACATTATGAAGGATGCATACAATATAGCATGCAACACGTAAGCAGTAGTAGGCTCCCTACCTCATCCCATTCAGACTTGCCATTCTCATTTTATGTGATTATATCAGCACAGGCTGAATACAGCCTTCTAGAGTTTCATATTAAATACAATTCTAGAAGCAATGGTGGTTCTAGACTACTGGTGAAGACTCCAGACCTATTAGGTAATCACACATACATTGAAAAGACTGACATTAGAATCAGCTGTTAATGATTTGGTTTTGACTTTTTAATCATGAAATTCCAATTTAGTTTCTTCTGGTTTCAGGACACTTGTTCAAGTACTCAAACTGTCTTTTCAATCTTTTGGTCCAGGATTTTGTCTTAATCTAGGCTAAAATATAACCTACATGATTCTTCTCTTGTCCAACTCTGGACACTTGGCTCTCACAAGAACCTGCTATTCAGGTTTTTGTTAGTCTGTGCAATCCACCACATTCTCGAATAAAGACAAAGTTCAGATTGTTTACTATGTAAGCCATAGCCAAGTATGTGTTTGATTATCACTGACCCACTAATACATTGTAGACATATGTTTGACACAACAAAAAAAGGCCAGGTCATTCTTGTTCTTCTTCTGAAGATAAATTGTATTATAATAAATATCATTGTATCCACTTCTATAAGACAGATACAGTTGGTTTTATTATCTGGTAAGTTCAGAGTAATTGAGTTTAATTTTTTTCTTTCTTAAGTTTTACTGACTAGTTGAATTTCTCTTGTTTATTCTTAAATTGAACTAGCTCATTTAGGTTTGTTTCCTTACAAATCTTGGTGGTTTTTCCTCAAGAGTAGAGGAATATTTATTTAGTTTGTTAATTATTATAATCTAGACCAGAGTTCTATATATCTGTGTCATTGGTCTAGCCTTGAGGAGGTGACCCAGGGTCTGGGAAGGCAAGAAATGAACTTCTTTTGGCCTCTTTCTCTCTCTTTTCTTTTCAATGGTTCTCAGATGCCACTTTAATCAAGTTTTACACTATTACAGTGATGTGGAGGGTGAGTAGAAGAAGGTGATTGTTTTTGAGAAAATTCACCAGGCATTTATTTGTTCCCTTCTGCCCCAAGGCCTAGGCTTACCATAACAGAAAATGCTTTTTTTCCCCCATGGGAATTCCATTTCTGAGGTGAGGAGTCAAGATTTCAGTACGAATGAGCACAAAGGAGAGTGCTTTGTGAAGGGAGCTAGGTAGGTTTTTGAATTCTTCCTGATGCAAACTGGAATGAGAGATGTAAGTATCGCTTCTAAAGGCAACACCTAAATCCCAGCCATTCCCACTTGAGGTCAAACCACCTACTCACTGAGACTGTCAACCAATGTTCATTTCATAACACTCCTCCATCCATAAGCTTGGAAGCCTGAGCAGTTGTGTCCATCATGCAATGTGGGGGCCTGGGTCCCCACAACCTTTGCTCAGATCTGCACCGAGGGCAGTTGACATGTGAAAAAACTCAGACTCAGTTATCCCAGGTGAAATGACTGATGGGAGGTTGTGAGAGGCACACACTAAGCCAGCAGCATCTCAAGTGCAGCCAGAAAGTGCAGCACTGGGCCATTCTCCCATAGTTCTCTTTAGTCAATCAAAAATCATAAACCAATTTGACAACTTAATTCAAGTTATTCAAAGCAAGGTGCCTCAAGTAATCATTAATAATCACAAGAAAGGAAACAAAGGAAGGGCAAAAAAAAAAAAATCATGCAAGCACACCATGTGATTATAATGTAAACTTTACAAATTGGGGATAAACTTTCCTAACTCGCTGCAGCGCTCAGGTGATAGTAATCTTTGATTGCTAGGCATTCTGTTCTCAGCCACTAGGTAAAAATAGGGTCATCTGAAGCCCAGGAGAAAGTGGGGGGTGGATCTTGGATTGTGGTCAATAAGACTTGCAGAATCTTAGCCCTGAGCCCACCAGGTGCCAGACATCCTGTGCAGACCACCAGGCTGTTGCTAGCCTTGAGGGGTTTGAGGAACTTGCACTCTGGTCAACAAGCCCTCCAGAAATGCCTAGCCTAAACTTCACTATAAACCTGATTCCTGCAATGCAACAGATATAGCCTACAGTCCAGAATCAAGGCCTTTCTTCTTCACTGGCCCCTCAGCTGGACTGGGTTGAAAGGGGCCAGAATAAGCAACAAAGAAAACCAGATGTGGTATGGGGGTAGATTGGGGGTAGGTGTGGTAGGACATGTAGTGCAATCTTGTTTCTTTTTTTTTAAATCTATTCAGCAATGTATGTCTTTTTTAGTATATGTGTAGCCAAAACAAATGTGAGCAGTGTTTGTCTTTTGATTGGGGAGTTTAATTCCTTTACATTTAAGATAATTACTGATATGGAAGTGCTGACTATTTTGTTATTTGTCAAATATGTTTTTCCCTCTTTTCTACCTTTGCTGCTTTCTATTATACTTTGTTGTTGTTTTTGTGCCATGCTTTGATTCCTGTCTCATTTTCTTCTGTGCATCTCCATACCCATTTTCTTTGAGGTTACCATGGGGATTACACAAAACGTCTTGAAGATACAACAGTCTGTAATTTTAAGCTGATAAAAAAACTTAACTATAATTGCATACAAGACGTCTACTCCTTTACATCTCTGCCCCTTCCAACTTTATTTATTGATGTCAAAAATTATGTCTTTTTTTCTTATCCATTAACAATGATTTATAGTGTTTTATCCTTTTGTCTTTTAAATAACATAGCAGAATTAAAAGTGCATTGGATACCAACATTACAGTGCTACAGGGTTCTATATTTGCCTATATATTTACTTTAACCAAGAGCTCTGTATTCTCACGTGGCTTTGTGTGGCTGAATAGTCCTTTTTATTTCAAATTGAAAGACTTCCTTTAATATTGCCTTTGGGGATGAACTTCCTTTAATATTATCTTCAGGTGATGAACTTCCTCAGCTTTTGGTTTTCTGGGAAAGTCTTTTTTTTTTAAATTTCAGAATATTATGAGGATATGCAAGTTTTAGTTACATAGTTTGCTTCTGTGCACTTTAAGTCAAAGATCAAACTCTTTTATTCTTTTATAATGCAAAGAAAGTGTGCATTATACCCATTAGGTGTGAATTTACCCATCCTCCTCATTCCCCTCCCAGCTGCTTAATTTCCAGTGAGTTTATACTTTCATATGTGCACATAGGTGTTGATCAATTCCTTCCAATTTAGTATTGAGTACACGTGGTGTTTATTTTTCTATTCTTGTGATATTTCACTCAGAAGAATGTTTTGCAGATCCATCCAGGTTGTTACGAAAGATACTAGACTGCCAGTTTTTTTTTACATGGCTGAGTTGTACTCCATGACTCCATGATATACCTATCACATTTTATCAATCTACTCCTATATTGGTGGGCACTTGGGTTACTTCCACAAATTTGTGATAGTGAATTGTGCTGCGATAAACATTTGAGTGCAAGTGTCCTTGTGATAGAATGCCTTTTGTTCCTTGGGTAAATATCCAGTGGTAGGCTTGATGGATCAGATGGTAGGTCTATTTTTAGTTCTTTGAGGTGTCTCCATACTACTTGCCAAAGAGATTGTACTAGCTTTCAGTCCCACCAACAGTATGTAAGAGTTCCTTTTTCTCTGCATCCTCACCAGCTTCTGTTGTTTTGGGACTTTTTGGTAAGAACCATTCTCACTGGAGTTAAGTGATATCTCATTGTGGTTTTGATTTGCATTTCCCTGGTAATTAGACCTGAGGAGCATTTTTTCATATCCTTATTTGCCATTAGTCTATTTTTTTTTTTTTTTGAGACAGAGTCTCACTATGTCACCCTTGGTGGAGTGCCATGGTGTCACAGCTCACAGCAACCTCAAACTCTTGGGCTTAAGCGACTCTCTTGCCTCAGCCTCCTGAGTAGCTGGGACTACAGACACCTACCACAACGCCCGGCTATTTTTTTGTTGTAGTTGTCATTGTTGTTTGGTGGGCCCCTGGCTAGGTTTGAACCCACCAGCCCGGGTGTATGTGACTGGCAGCATAACCACTGAGCTACGGGTGCCGAGCCATTAGTCTACCTTTTCTGAAAAGCTTTTTTTCATGTATTTTGCCCACTTTTTAAATGGGGTTTTTGTTTTTCTCTTGCTAATTTGTTTGAATTCATTATAGATTTTGGTCAGTAGCCCTTTATTGGATATATGGCATGTGGATACAGTATTTTCTCTCATTCTGTATGTTGTCTATTTAACTCAATTGTTTCCTTGGCTGTGCAGTTTTTAAATTTAATCAGATCTTGTTTGTTTATTTTAGTTGTCACTGAGATTTCCTTTGGGGTCTTCTTCACAAATTCTTTGCCTAGGCTGATACTTATAAGAGTTTTTCCTACCTCTTCTAGAATTCTTCTGGTTTCATGCATAAAGTTTAAGTCTATTTATCCATCATGAATTAATTTGTGTGAGTGGTGAGAGGTGTGGATCTTGTTTCAGTCTCCTACATGTGGTTGTCTAATTTTCCCAGTACCATTTATTGAATAAGGATTCTTTCCCCTAGTATATGCTTTTGTCTGCTTTGTCAAATATCAGGTGGCAATATAAACACAACCATATCTGAAGTCATATCTGAGTTCTTTGTTATGATCTGTAGATCTATATCTCTGTTTTTGTGCCAATACTATGTTGTTTTGGTTATTATAGCCTTGTAGTATGGCTTGAAGTCTGGTAAAGTGATGCCTCACACTTTGTTCTTTTTTTTTGAGACAGAGTCTCATTATGTCACCCTTGGTAGAGTACTGTGGTATCACAGCAACTTCAAACTCTGGGGCTTAAGCAATTCTCTTGCCTTAGCCTCCCAAGTAGCTGGGACGGTAGGCACCCACCACAATGTGCAGCTTTTTTGGGGGGTGGGGGGTTGTAGTTGTCATTGTTGTTTGCCAGGCCTGGGCTGGGTTCGAACCCACCAGCTCTGGTATATGTGACTGGTGCCCTCGCTGCTGAGCTACAGGCACTGAGCCTCCCACTTTGTTCTTATTGTGTAAGGTTGCATTGGCTATTTGAGGTCTTTTCTGGTTCTATATGAGGCATAGAATTATTTTTTTTAGATCTACAAAAATGATGTTGATATTTTGATGGGGATTGCTTTAAATTTGGAGATCACTTTGGGCAGTACAGACAATTTAACTATGTTGATTTTGCTGTCCACGAGCATGATATGTTTTTCCACCTGGTTACATCCACTGCAATTTCCTTCCTCAGTTTGTGGTAGTTCTCTCTGTAGAGGTCTTTCACCTCCTTGGTTAAATATATTTCTAAGTATTTTATTTTCTTTGTTGCAACTGTGAAGAGTATTGAGTCTTTGATTTGCTTCTCAGCTTGACTGTTGTTGGCATATATAAATGCTAATTTGTGCACATTGATTTTGCAGTCTGAGATTTTGCTGAAATTATTTATCAATTCCAGGAGTCTCTTGGCAAAATATTTGGGGTTTTCTGGGTTTAAGATCATATCATCAGCAGAGAGCAATAGTTTGATCTCTTCTTTCTCTATTTGGCTACCCTTGATTTCCTTTTCTTGTCTAATTGCTGTAGGTAGGGCTTCAATTATTATATTGAATAGAAGTGGTGATGGTAAACACCCTTGTCTGGTTCCAGTCCTTAGTTAGAATGCTTTCAATTTTTCTCCATTTTATATGATGTTAATTGTGGGTTTGTCATATATGGCTTTTATAATATTGAGACATATCCTGTTTATGCCTATTTCGTTCAATGTTCTCATTATAAAGGGTGCTGAATTTTGTGAAAATCTTTTACTGCATCTACTGAGAGGATCATATGGTCTTTGTTTTTGTTCCTGTTCATATAGTGAATTACATGAATAGGTTGCATGTGTTGAACCATCCTTGCATCTCTGGGATGAGGTGCATCTGGTTGTGATGGATTATTTTTTTATTTGCCACTGGATTTGGTTTGCTAATATTTTATTACTTTTTTTGCTTCTGTATTCACTAGAAATATTTGTCTGAAGTTTTCTCTTTTTGTTGTGTCCTTTCCTGGCCTTGGTATCAAAGTGATATTTGCTTTGTAAAATGAGTTGGAGAGAGTGCCTTCCTTCTCAATGTTGTGGAATACTTTCTGCAGTATATGTACAGATTCTTCCTTGTAGGGTTGGTTGAATTTGGGTGTAAAACCATCTGATTAGGACTATTTTTTTTGTTGGAAGATATTTTATTGCTGCTTCAGTTTAGGGTCTTGACATTGGTATGTTCAGTAGTTCTGTTTCTTCCTGATTGAGGTTTGGAGGTTGTGTGTTTCCAGGAATTTGTCCATTTCCTCAATTTTTGTACTTCTGAGGAAAGAGATTCTTATTGTATTCAGAGATGACATTTTGTATTTCTATGAATTCAGTTGCGATTCCTCCTTTTTCATTTCTGACTGAACTTACTAATGACCTTTCTGTTTTTGGTTAATATAGCAAGAGGCCTGTCAATTTTATAAATCTTTTGAAAGAATCAACTTTTATTTCATTTATCTTCTGTGTAGTTCTTTTGTTCTTGATTTTATTTAGTCCTGCTCTGATCTTGGTTATTTCTTTTCTTCTGCTGGGTTTGGGATTACTTTGCTCCTTTTCCAGTTGTTTGAGATAATTCATTAGATTATTGACTTGAGAGCTTTCTGTCTTTTTGATGTGGTATTTAAAGCTGTGAATTTTTCTTCAGGACTGCTTTTGCTATGTCCCATTGGTTTTGATAACCATGTGCCCATTGTCAAGAGTCCTTTAATGTCCATGTTTATCTCCTCATGGACCCAACTGTCATTCAGCAATAGGTTGTTTAGTTTCTATGACTTTGTGCAGGGATGAGTGTTTTTGTTGGAATTTATTTCTAATTTTATTCCACTGTGGTCTGAGACAATACATGGTATAACTTCTATTTTTTTTTTTTTTTGCAGTTTTTGGCTAGGGCTGGATTTGAACCCACAACGTCTGGCATATGGGGCCGGTGCCCTACTCCTTTTGAGCCACAGGCACCACCCACCTAAACTATTTTTAAAATATTTGTTGTGACATGATTTGTTGCCTAAGATGTAGGCAATCTTCCAGAATGTCCTATGAGCTGATGAGAAGAATATATATTTGATAATTTGGAGTAGAATGTTCTATAAATGTCACTTAGGCCCATTTGTTCTAGGGTTCTGTTTTGGTCCATTGTTTATTTTATATTTGGGGGATCTGTCCAATTCTGTCAGTGGGATATTAAGTCCCCAACAATCATGGTGCTGCTACTTATTGTTTTGTTTAGATCGAGTATAATTTGCTTTAAGAATCCGGGTGCTCCTGAGTTGGTGATATACATATTTAGAACTGTCGAGTCTTCTTATTGAATTGTTGTCTCCTTTACCATAATACAGTGGCTATCTCTTTCTTTCTTAACTTTTGATGCTTTATGCAGTTTTTTTTTTCCCTTTGGCCAGGGCTGGGTTTGAACCCAGCACTTCCAACATATGGGGCCATCACTCTACTCCTTTGAGCCACAGGCACTGCCCCCACCTTTGATGATTTAAAGACTATGCTATCTGATATGAGAATGGCTATACCAGCTTTCTTTTGATTTACATTTGCAGGTAATTTTGTTTTTCATCCTTTCATCATGAGTCCAAACAAGTCCTTGTGGGTTAGATGTGTTTCCTGAAGATAGTACATACTTGTTTTATATATGTATTTTTAATCCATTCAGCCAAGCTTTGTCTCTTCTTTGGGGAGTTTATGCCATTCATATTTATTAAAAGCATTGATACATGTGGCAGATTTCTGCTGATCCTGTTGGATGGACCCTTCTTACCTTATTACCCAGAGACCTTAAGCCACTGTGGTATCAGAGTTCTGAAGTTTATGGGGGTTTTTTTTTGCAGTTTTTGGCTGGTGCTGGGTTTGAACCTACAACATCCAGCATATGGGGCCAGCGCCCTACTCCTTTGAACCACAGGTGCTGCCCTGAACTTTTTGTTTTGAATGGTTTTACATTGGTGGGTGTCTATTGTGTTTGTCTGTGTATAATGCAGGTCCAGGTACTTCCTGCAGGGCAGGTTTGGTCTTTTACAAATTCCTTCAGTGATTGATTGTCTGAGAAAGTCTTTGTTTTTCTCTCATAGGGGAAACTTAGTTTTGCAGGATACAAGATTCTAGTTTGGTCATTGTTCTGTTTTAGAAGCCTGAGAATAGGACCCAAATCCCTTCTGCCTTGTAGTGTTTCAGTTGAGAAATCTGTGGTTAGTTTAATTGGTTTTCCTTTGTGAGTTACCTTATATTTTTGCCTTGCTGCTCATAGAAGGATCTCTTTCATGTTTACTTTGGTCAGCCTAATGATAATATGTTATGTTGAATGCCTCTTTGTGTTGAATCTCCTAGGAGTCCTCCGTGTTTCTTGTATCTGAATATTTAGATTTCTAGCAAGGCTAGGTAAATTTTCCTCAATAATTTCTTCAAATAAATTATCTAATCCTTGAGTATTTTCTTTTGTCTTCAGGGACGCCTACAATTCTTATGCTTGGCTTCTTTACATAATCCAACATTTCTTGTAGGCTTTGTTTGTTTTTGTTTCTCTTTATTTCTCTTCAACTGATTTGTTTAGCACAGACGTATTATATTCAAGTTTTCAGAGTTTTTTTTTCTGCCTGCCTGAGTCTACTCTTAAGGCTTTCCACTTTGTTTTGTAGTTCTTTGAATGAGTCTTTCATTTCCAGATTTGTTTTTTCTTTAATATTTTGATTTATTTAGGGAATTATTTATTCACTTCTTGTATGAATTTGTGGTTTCTTTGTGCTGGGTTTCTATTTTCTCTTATATTTCCTTCAACCATGGTGCAATCCATATTTGAAACTTTGTTGGTCATTTTAATCATTTCATTTAAGTTAGTATTCATTGGAAGAGAGTTGTTGATTGCTTTTGTGGGTTTCTTTTCATTCTGATTCTTCATGTTTCTGGAGTTCTTTTGCTGATTCTTTCTTATTTGTCCTCTTCATGGAGAGCAGAGGGTATTAGGGCTGGCTTATGGCCCTGTCTCTGAGATGGGGCCTTAACGTATGCTGAGACGAGAAACACTGGTAGTGAGATGCCTTTGGGTATATAATCAGGTTTGAGGGCCCTCTTGGGTTACTTCTTCCCTATTGTCTTTACCTCTTTTTGATGGAATGTAGTGAATTTGGTCCCCCAGCCTAAGTTGGTGGATTGTATTTGTGGGTATGAATACTTTGTTCCTTAACTGACTGAACTGGAATGCACTAGGTTGAACTATGGGGTTGCTCACGTTGTCACTGATTGTAGTTCTCGTGGAGGAGTCAGCTGCTGAGGTAGTCTTTGTGCCTGTGGTAGGCTCAGCTCCCTCAGGTGAGGTACACGAATAACCCCCAAGGGGGGCCCAGTAGCTCCCAAGGAGTTATTTGGTTCCTGTTCCTCCTGAGACAGGGCAGGAGCAGGATAAATAGTGGCTGGTATGCAATAGCCTGTATGCAATAGCGTGAGTGAGGAAATTTGCTGAGTCACAGCAGGGCTTGGGGGGAACTCCTCGCGGTCTTTACTGACCCTTGGTGAGATTTTGCTGAACCTCAGGGAGGCGCGAAGGGTGCTTGTCTGGCCACTAGGGGGAGCCGCTGATATGGTGATCAGGGCTGTCTCTCCTAACCCGCAGAACTGCTCTCGATGCGAGGGGCATATTGTACGCTTTGTCCCTGAGCTAGGCGCTTTCTGTCTCTGCTCACTAGCCTGGTTTTTGCTGGATGGGGCGTGTGTCCTCTCTATCTGTCTACCTGTCCCTCCTTCACACCGCTCACCCCTCTGTTCAGTCCATGCATGTTCCCTCTTTGCCCACGTCCAGCTCTCCAGCTGCGCTCATGGCGAGTGTGACCCACTGGCTGCATCTCCACATGGCACTGGCGAGTAGGGAGATTGCCAGTTGAGCACTCCTTTTCTTTTCTTTTTTTTTTTTCTTTTTGAGACAGAGCCTCAAGTTGTCACCCTGGATAGAGTGCGGTGGCATCACAGCTCACAGCAACCTCCAATTCCTGGGCTCAAGCGAGTCTCCTGCCTCCACCTCCCAAGTAGCTAGGACCACAGGTGCCCGCCACAACACCCGGCCAATTTTTGGTTGCAGCCATCATTGTTCGGTGAGCCCGAGCTGGATTCGAACCCGGCAACTCAGGTGTATGTGGCTGGCGCTTTAGCCTGTTGAGCCGCAGGCGCCGAGCCTGAGCACTCCTTTTCTACCACTAGGCTCTTAGGTAGGGTCGTAAGCCTCCCTATCACAGAGGTGTCTGGCAGCTGAGGAGACTCGGATAAAGTTACCCTCCCTATTTTAACAGCTGACCAGAGGGGCCCAAGGCTCGGGGTTGCCTAATTCAGCACAAGAATTCAGCGCAAGAATCACACCTCTCCAATATGGCAGATCTTCAGTGGGGGTTGAGAGTTGGGGTGCATTTGCAGACAACTGCTCCTCTGTGTTCTTCCAGACGGTCTCCTTGGCTCTTTTGCCACCTGTGCCTGAACCTGTGACCTCGCCCCTGTGTCTTCCACCCTGTTCTCGAGACCAGGTAAGCCCCAGATTCAGCCTCCTGACTGCGCCACAAAGAGGGAAATGTGCCAGACTCCTGTGTTCAGGAAGATAGCACATTGCCACGGTCCGCAGCAAACCCGTCCCTGCCCCTCACTGAGAGGTTGGCTTCTCTGTACAGGGTTCTCTGTGGGGTGAGGATCTGCAGTCTCCTGCAGTGCTCGCCTTTAAGGTTGGCACGGGGATCTACTAGCTTGACTGAATTATCACGGCTGCAGCTACGTTCTCTTAGGGGCATTGTCCTGGCAAAGTGTTCCCCTGTGGATAGGCAAGTCTGTCAGTGCGGAGCACTGTCCCTATTGCTATGGGGGCGGGGTGGGGGGTATGGCTGCAAGCTGACTTAGGCTAAAATTTTCTGGGATGCCAGGGACGGGGGAGTAGACATACAATGCCAGAATGCTCTCTATCTGTTCCATCAGTGGTACTCTCCTGTGGGAGGAGAACCCTATGTCTCACGCTGGCTGGAGGTTCCCAGTTGCGGGCCGGGGGACCCCTGACCTTCTCCCTGGGCCCTGGGCCTCCCTGGCATTGGTGCCACTCCCTCTTCTCCAATTTCGGCTAACTTTACGGTTTCTCCTAGTGGGGTCCCCAGACACCACTGTTGTCACTCCCTGTGGTCTGCCCTTCTCTACTCCACAGTCCAGCCCTCCACCCTTCTGCGAGGAGGGTCTGGCAAGCTGTGTCTCTAGTCAGCCGTCTTCTCTGAGTAAGTCTTAATTTCTCCATTTTTGAAGGGCGGTTTGCTGGTAGAGTATTACTGGTTGGTAGTTTTATTTTTATTTATTTATTTATTTATTTTTTGAGACAGAGACTCAAGCTGTCACCCTGGATACAGTGCCGTGGCATTACAGCTCACAGCAACCTCCAATTCCTGGGCTCAAGCGAGGCTCCTGCCTCCGCTTCCCAAGTAGCTGGGACTACAGGCGCGCGCCACAACGCCTGGCTATTTTTGGGTTGCAGGTGTCATTGTTGTTTGGTGGGCCTGGACTGGATTCGAACCTTCCAGCTGAGGTGTACGTGTCTGGCGCCTTAGCCGCTTGAGCCAGAGGCGCTGAGCCTGGTTGGTAGTTTTTAAAAAGAATTTTGAGGTGGCGCCTGTGACTCAAAGGAATAGGACACCGGCCCCATACACCAGAGGTGGTAGGTTCAAACCCAGTCCCGGCCAAAAAAGTGCAAAAAATTAAAAAGACTAAAAATAAAAAGAATTCCATTCTTTTAATACATCATCTTACTTCTTTATGGCCTGCGAGGTTTCTACTGATAATCTGATAGAGGCTCCATTGTATCTGATGGGTTGCTTCCCTTTTTCTGTTTTCAAGATTGTTTTTGTGACTTTTGTTAGTTTTATCATAATATGTCTCAGTGTAGACATCTTTGGGTTATTCCTAGTTGGAGTTCATTGAGCCTTTTGAATTTGTATGCCGATTTCTTTTCTCAGATTTGTGTGCATCTATTTTTCCTGCAAATTATCTCTCTTCCCCTTTCTCTCTATCTTCTACTTCTGTGACTTCATAGTGTGTAGTTGTTTTGCTTAAGGCAGTTCCACAAATTTCTTAGGCTGTCCTTATGTCATTCTTTTTCTTTTTGCACCTCTGACTAAATAATTTCAAAATGATTTGTCTTCAGGCTTACTGATTGTTCTGTATTCTTTTATGTGATGGTTAGTCAGATGTGGTTACAAGATTAGATGCAAGAAAGGCTCAGGAAAACAAGTTTCATTTTATTCACAGCTGCTAGAAGAGGGGGCACAGCATATTACACAGGGACACATAGGTGGTTAGCAGGCAAAAGATAGGAATGAGGGGAAGGTTTAGGCCAGAACCTTTATTTGGGTTTACCTGAGAAAGACAAGGCAGATAGTGTAAGGAGCTTAAGGTTGGTGAGTTTTAATACTTTTGGTGACATCTAACTTATTTGATGATATCTAGTTGTTTGGTACCTTGCCCTGGATGTTTAAAGCAGAAGAATATGGCCTTCTGTGGTATATGGGCCAGATAGAGAAGGTATGGCTTTGTATATCAGAGGTAGTCTCCTGGCTAAGCCTTTGTTGCCTCTAAGAATTGGCTAACTCCAGGAGGGGCATTCTCTCCCCAGCCAGGAAGATTTTTAAAGATGTCAAAAACATCATAGTACCCATGGGTATGTATAATATATTACATATTATATATATATATATATATATATATATATATATATATATATATATATAAATATAAATATAAAATACTGATTCTTTTTTTTATCTGATCATGTCTGCTTTTGAACCCTTCTAAGTGAATTTTTAAGTTCAGTTATTCTATTCTTCAGCTCCAGAATTTATATTTGGTCCTTATAATAGTTCCTATTTCCTTGCTGACATTCCTATTTTTCATGCTTCATTTTCCTGATCCCATTTACTTGTCTTTCTGTGTTATCTTTTAGCTCATTTTGCATATTTAAGATGGTTATTTTGAATTCTCTTAGGTAATTAATAGATCTCCATTTCTGTAAGGTTAGTTTCTAGAGATTTAGTTTATTCTTTTGATTGATCTGTTGTTTCCTGAATCTTTGTATGATTTGTGATCTTTTGTTAAGGTCAGGACATTAAAAAGCGAAGCAAAGCAAATAAACAAAACAGCTGTTACCTCTCCTAGTCATTACAGACTCTAATTTTCCCAAATTTCCCAGTAAAGAGATTTGTCTTTTTCTTTTCTTTTCTTTTTTTGTGACAGACTTTTTATTTTTTTGGCCGGGGTCAGGTTTGAACCCACCACCTCTGGCATATGAGGCCAGTGCCCTACTCCTTTGAACCACAGGAGCCGCCCTTCTTTTTTAAAGCAGGAGCTCTTAATTTCTTTGTTCCCCTAGTGTTTCCAATATTACAATCTCTCTGGCACTGTAACAGCCTCCTTTGTTCTCAGTGGTATCCAACCTGTTCTCCAAAGCCGGCAATTGTTTCTGTGAGCACTTTAAGTTCAATGATACGGAATCCATCTACTTCCTAATTATCTATTTTATTGTGGTATTTCTAATTCTAGGGTGAGGTTTTATTTATTTTTTTATAAGCTTGGACACCTTGTTCAGTACAGTTAACTTTTTTTGGTAAGCTGTCATCGATTTTATTTTTTTTTTTAATTTTTTTATATTTACTTTATTTTTTATTTATTTCAGATTAGGTTTTAACCTTTAACACTGGATTTAAGTTTGAATTAATAAGACAAGTATTTATTCTTCATTATGTTATCATTGATTATTCATCAACAGACAGGAACCAGGTGACCTTGTGAGGCTTGTCAGTTACACTAAATCTCTTGACATTGTTAAAGAATATGAGTTTAAAAAATGTTTTACATAGAATCACAATGCTTGCATTTCTACACATGAGCTTTAATTTTCATGGCTCAAGTTCAGACTTCTTCAATGGGGGTCAAAGGTTATTTTATTCAGGTGTGACAAAATACTACTGTGCATCCTATGTTATAGACTCAGTGTTAAGAGGAGGGCCCCAAAGTCTAAATGCATTATTTTAATTCTCTGATGAAAGAGAAATAATATTGACTAGATCTAGAATATAATTTGCTAATCACTGGTTTCAGAAGACTTGAGTGACAGGCTAAGTGAAGGTCAGTTTGATTTGGTTTGTTGGGTTGGGCTAAGTAACCACCATGTAGAGATTGGTTTGCCTGCTGGGAGTATGGATACAGTTTTCAGGAAAGGAAGAAGTAGTAGCCAGAGATTAAGGTCAAAGGCCTAAGAGCCATTGGCAGAACTCACGCTTACTTCCCCTGAGTTGTCTATCAAAGGCAGCAGGTCAGGTCATGGACTTTGAAGTCCTAGAAAGTAATGAGATGAGAGGAGAGAACTGCCACAGAAACTGCTGCGTTGAGATCAGGCTCTGCAGATCCTTGTTGTGTCCAGTTCCAGGGCAGAACCTTAGAGATATAAAGGCTTAAAGGACAGATTTCAAAACTGGGCACGTGCAATAGGTCCTAAGTTGGAGGCTGCTGTGGACTTAGGGTTCTATATCAGAGCATTTAGAACATGGGAACAGAATAAGCTTTGAGTAGATTATCACTAACTTCACTTGATCATGAGTAGGCGGGAGCCAACATCTTGCCCGTCTGTTCTCTCATTGGCTCAGGGACGGTGGGAAGCCTTTAGTGAAGGGCGGTCATGATGAGACTGTAGCCAGAACAGGAAGGGGGAAGCTCCATGGTGAGCAGTTAGAAAAGCTCAAGCTTGGTGCCAGGGAGCTGTGTTTGAAACTGGGGTCTGACATTTCTCATTTGCACAGCTTACTTAATATCTCTGAACTTTAGTTTTAGTTTTCTTAGCTATAAAATGAGAATGATACCAAACTGAAAGGATTGTTAGAGAAATAAAGGGTCTTATTTAATAGAAATTTCTCTGATGGTAGATATGTTTTAGAATCTGCACTGTCCAGTATGATAGCATCTAGCCACATTGGGCTACTGAGCAGTTGAAATCTGGCTGGTAAAAATGAGAAACTGAATTTGAATTGTATTTTGATTTTTATTAATTTAAATTTAAATAGTCATATACAGCTAGTATCTAGTCTATTGTACAGCATAGCTAGAGATGATAGCGGTTATTAAAAACTATCTACTTGGAATATGAAAGTTAACTTTTTATAATTTCCTCTACCAATATGCTTTCTCAGTCACTTATATTTGGGCATGTTATATGCCATGTGATATGCAGTGAAGTATATAGCAATGTCTCTATCTTGGAGGAAAAAAAAAACCAAATGAAAATTTAAATAAGCAAAAAGAGAAATACAGAAATACAAGAGAATTCCATAATACACTTTAATTTTAATTACAAAAGAATTACACCAAGTGTAGAGGACTTCAGAGCAGTAAGCACACTTTTTAGATGGCAAGACTAATGAAGCTGGTTATTGATGTGTGTTATACATTTTGGATAGGTAGAAAGACAGCAAGGGAAATTTCAGGTGGAAACACAGTGAAAATAAAACAGGAGGGTAGGAACCTGGCAGATACGGATCGGGGCCCAGTGAGTAAGCTAATTTGTTGGAACGTGGAGGTAGGGCGGAAGACGACATCAAATTGGAAAAGAAGATTGGAGTTGCATGGTTAGAGCTGCCTTTGAATTCATGGGTAAAATCTTGGGATTTATCTTTCACATAGTGAAAATGCAGTCACTAAAGGGCTTTGAGCTAAACAGCAACATAATTAGAATCTTGTTTTAGGAAATTACTTTCCTAAATGTGTGAAAAACAGAGAAATGAGTTAGAAAGCTATTAAACTAGTCTAGGTAAGAGGTATGAGGTTTCTGACCCAAGAGGATGGCCACAAAAATAGAAGGAAAACAATGATGGTTAGATGAAAATCCTATAAGAAACTTCAGAGATTAAAGCTAGCAGATATTGCAGATGTTTTGGGATATGATTCTGGAGGCATTGGGAAAGGTGAGCCAAGAAATGACTCCAGAGTGGACTGTAACATTAGCTGGGGGTGGGAGAGTGAGTTCAATTTAATATGTAGGCTGGTGGAAGATGGGGACAGACGAGAGCCCTGAAGTGAATTGGAAGGTTCCAAGAGGAAACTGAGTCATGTGATAGCTGGCTACCAAGAAATTGCTGGAAAAAATCGTCACTATTTATATTACACATTTTAGTGATACATTTAAAAAGTAACTTGAACCAAAACTTAATCTGAAAATGTGACTGTATACTCATATGAGGACTGAAGCATTTAAATTATGTTAATGCATGATTGTCAAAAACTTACATGTAGTGATAATCAGGATTGTAGCTGGTAATTTACTGACTTTCCCTGCCTCCACATCGCCACCATGCCTCCACTCTCCTCCTTGCCCCAACCTTTACTAGCTCCATCACTTGTCTTTTTACTTTGTTTTTAGTAGAGTGAACAACAGTAAACATAATCAACAACTAGTTGGAGAACCTGAATTTAATATCATTTGGTCTGAGTCTTAAACTGTTACTATTAACCCAATATATTGGGTAATAACTAAGACATTTTTAGTTCTTTTTCTTCTTTACTAGAGTTGGAAGTGGAAAGTTAGGCTGGTATCAGACATTTTCTTCTTGTAGTCTTCATCAAATCTCTCGTTCTGAGCCACAGTGAAGTGTTTCTTCCAGTCTCCCACGGTCCCTGAAACACAGTCATATGGGAGAGTCAGTCCTTCTCCTGCCTCCCACCTCTGTGTGATGATTTCTCCTACACCTTCCAGGAAGGTCAGTATTGGACAAAGCATTTCTCTTGCTAACTTTTGTCTTTTTTTTTAATTAAAAAACGCCCCAAAACAGAGTCTCACTCTGTCACCCTGGGTAGAGTGCTATGGTATAGCTCACAGTAACCTCCAACTCTTGGGTGTGATTGATCGATCCTCTTGCCTCAGCCTCCTATGTAGCTGGGACTATGGGCTTGTGCCTCCACACTGGCTAGTTTTCTTTTTTCTATTTTTAGTAGAGACGGGGGTCTTTCTTTTACTCAGGCTGGTCTTGAACTCCTGAACTCAAGCAATTCACTTGCCTCAGCCTCCCAGAGTGTTAGGATTACAGGTATGAGCCACTGCGCGTAGCCTAACCTGTGACTTTCTTATCTTGTAGGGGAGAAGAATTTCCTGTCTGATTTGGTGAGACAGAAAGAGCCTGTTACCCACACATTAGCCACATTAGTGGGGGAATGAGAGCACTTTGTTAAAACAGCAGGCCCGAGGAGCTTTCCTTTATTTTCACCTTATCAGCCAGAACTCTGGAGTGAAGGTGGGACTAGATAGTTGGATTTAGATACCAAATCTTACTCTCCCACAGTGGCTAATTAAATATTGTTTTCATTTCATCAGTAGTTTCTTAAATACTTCTTTTTCCAAAATCATTCATTAAAGATAGTTATTTTTCCTAACTATAAAAAAACTCCTCAAACACTCTGAAATATTTGACAATTCTTTTAAGATTATGACCAAAACAAAATACAATAACCTTTTCTCATGAATGGAGAAATGGAATGGTTCATGACTTCAGCAGGAACTGAGGAATAATTTGCCATCGGATTCTGCTTCATAACATCAAATGAAGTGTGATGGACAATTTTTTCTAGAAGTTTATCATCTAGTGTCTTTCCCATAAATTCTGCCAGCTTCAGAATTTCATGCTTTGGGTTCTATGATTAGAGTCAAAAGAAAAGTAAAGAGTTAATATAATTAGTTTAAAAAGAATGTTGAAATGGATTAATGACAGTAACCAGTAACATGCCATGAATTAAAATTTAAAAAATTATCTTACAAATGCTCAACTTTCCAGAAATGAGTCATTTTAAAATGGAACCCCATATTGTTCTCTTTTTCGTTAGTTGAAATTATTTTTATTCCTTTTTTTTTTTTCTGTTTTGCAGTTTGGCTGAGGCTGGGTTTGAACCCACTACCTTTGGTATATGAGGCTGGTGCCCTACTTGATGAGCCATAGGCATCACCCTATGGCTCATATATTCCTCTTAATATATAAGCATCAACTGGGTAGGGTTGGAGAATTTACTAGGGGAATGTGCCAAGGTTATATCCGCAAGTCCTGCTCAAGTCAGTTATGGGAGCCAACGAAATGCTGCAATCTTCTGTTTTCTTCTTCAATCTGAGTTTCTAATTTAAATCTTTTATGGTCCCCAGTGAGAACATATTAGATGGCACTACCCTCACCTTCTTCATTTCCTCATAGAAGAGGTAGAGAATATGGTGTTGGTCTTTGGCTTCCCACCATCCTTTCACATGGTCATACCAAGAACCCCAACACACTGGAAGATGGGATGAGAAACAGGGCAATGAGTCACAGATAATCTGCTGAAAAGAGAATCCCCTAAGAGAGAGGGAGAGTCAGATTAAAGAAGATCGTCCCCTACTCGGTCTAAGGAAGTTATTCTTTCCTTGTAGAATGTTGGGGGATTTTCAGAAAGGAAAGAAATAAATTCCTTACCTGAATTCTCTTACCTTTCCCAGCCAGAAAAGTCTCAAAATATTCTTCCCATGTTCCTGGGTCAGGAAGAGCTTTATTCATTCTTTGGAAATGATAATAGGACACCATATTGTCCTTGGGATTTCTTGCTACATAGATTATCTGGGAATGATGGCAGGAATGGAAGAAGCAAAAACAATATTAGATCTAGAGATAGTTATTGCCCAGACAAGTCAAGTTAGAGTGGACACATTTCACACAGATGAATTTTTTTAATGCCATGTTCTTGTGTTCCTGGCTTTTATGGGAGATGTAAATGATTCATATTGATTTGCATATTGACTATTGTAAAGAGGTGGACTTTTTTTTTTTTTAAATAAGTAATGTATTTCAAGTAGTAATTGATCCAAGACTATTTTGAGGTCATTTTTAAGCGGCACACTCTGAATTCTTTTTGTTTTTTACCTTACAGTTTTTCTCTAGGAAGGATGGTGGTACCAAGTGGATAGGAAGATGTGTTTTCAGGATCCGTGGTGAAGGCATTTCATTAGCTTGTTCCAAACCTGCAAAATTTGTTTTCAATCACTTCCTACTATATTTCTCTATTTGCTTCAAAATCTTGCAGCTTCCATTATTACTATGTTAGGACAATTGAAGGCGTCTGCGAGAATGCTGTACTGTCCGTAGATCTCACTTGAGAGAATGTGTCTAGCCTATGAATAGATGTCTTGGCTAGAACAATTCCCAACCATAACAATTAATCAAATAAATAAAAACCTAAACAACTAAACTCCTTCTGCCATGGTTATCTTATATGGGCTCATCCTTGTGAAATAAAATTAATTTCTAATCAGAGCATCAAAATTTAACTTACTTTTGTAGGAAATGGCTATAGTATAGCAATAGCCAGACACAGTTAAAAACCAACAAAGCCACAACAACACAACAATAATTGTTGAAATGTTTAGAATTTTCAGACATGCAATTTGGTGGTAAAAATTCTGAGTATTGTAGTTACGAGTGAATACTCCATACTCACCAGATCCTATGGATGGCAATATCCATTCGATGAAAGGAATTCGTATATGAGTCGGTGCCCGTTTACTGTTCTTAACATCACCTCCATTTTGTATTAAGTCCACTATCTCCTGAGTCCATGTTGTTCCTTATTCCACACACAAGATGAAGATGCATTGACATTTAGTATACTACCTTCCACAAGACAGGGGTATCCAGCCATTTTGTTCTCTGCCACACATTGTAAGAATAAGAGTTGTCTTGGGCACACATTAAATGCACGAACACTAACGAAAGCTGATTAGCAAAAAAATGGTCTGTGCATACTTTTCACACCACAGATGAATAAGAAAGAAAAGTCATCAGAAAATCAGCATGCAGCCCGTGGGCCACAGGTTGTACACCCCTGTCTTAAAATATTATCACATACTTGTTAGAATATCTATGTGGATTTTAAAGCCAAGTCTATAATGGAATTCAGAAGATATCACTTTCTTATTTATATCTTAGGTTATAATATGAATTTTTATATAAATACTCCCATTTGGAGTGGACATTGATAAACATACTTTTTTTTTCTTGTCACAATCATTAATTTAGATCGTTTCCACAGTGATTTAGCTATACTGTCCTTAAGGAAGGCAGAATGTAATGATGGAAAGAATATAAACAACAAACAAAATAAACAAAGAAAGTCAGAATAAAAGATTCTCACCAGATTATAATCGCCTATAGAGTAGATTATGTTGTTTTCAAACTCTGTTTTTTTCCCCAAACACATAGCACTTACCATTTTCTGGCTGAATGAATGAATGGTTAGTGCCTGGACCTGATAGTAACCATTGGTGCTTAGTATCTATTTTCATTCTTTTCTCCGATTTCCCCTTATCTTAATGGCTGAAAGGCTAAAAAGTGGACTTGCTAGATTCCTTTGGCACTAAGATTCTGAATACTATCTAGATTTTGCCAATAAGATGCATTATTCTAAGATTTGGAAGTCAGAAGGGAGGTAGAAATCATCCATTCTGAAGTTTCTGATGGTAGCTCCAACAGACAGAAATTTTGCAGAGGACATTCCACCTTCCAACCAGTGCCCAAACCCAAGAAGCTGTATTATCACTGCCACCACGGGCATAAGGAGAAGGGCCTCTGTCCCTGAGCTTCAATCTGTCTGTGTCCTGCACTGACCCTGACTGGTACAGTGCTATACTACTAACTGAATCTTTACCCTTTAATGAAAGTCTAATGCACTGGACATTCTTGCAAAATCCAGGTTGGGAGGATATTGGATTATTTTAGGATGGTTTTCTGAATCCCAATCTGGATTGATCTTTCCTACATTCTTTGGGAGCAACTTTCATTGTAGACTTCCTTTCCCATATCCACTCCCCCCCTTTTTTTACATTTTAATACTTATTAACAAAAAATGGCCAAATGATTGTGTCAAAATGACAAAGTGATAAGAGGTAAAATAGAAATTGTTTTTAGCTGTATTTATTTATTTATTTTTTTGAGACAGAATCTCACTATGTTGCCCTTGGTAGATTGCTAAGGCGTCACAGCTCACAGCAACTTCAAACTCTTGGCTTCAGCGATTCTCTTGCCTCAGCCTCTGAGTAGCTGGCACAAGCCCCTGCCACAAGGCCTGGCTAGTTTTTGGTTGCAGCTGTCATTGTTATTTAGGAGGCCCTGGTTGGCTCGAACTCGCCAGCCTCGGTGTATGTGGCTGGTGCCCTTCTCACTGAGCTACAGGCACTGAGCCTCTTTTTAGCTGTATTTAGCTATGCCTCTGGATTCTTTTGTCAAATCAAAATAAAGTCAGGGTTCTGCGTTTTTACCTGTAAATGTGCTTTCCTAATGAGTATGTATATGTGTGGATGAACTAGGGTGGGGTGAAGGGAGAAGTTAAAGTTAAAAAAGGAAAAGGCAGAATCTTAAAAATTGGAAATGAAGACTAGAGAGGCCGAAGAATCATTCACTAAGGTGATCTTCTAGTCCTTCCATATCCATTTCCAGGGAGGACAGAGCAGATGCCGCACTCTTGGTTTTCTGGACATTTGGTTTGTGTTGAGGAGTTTCTGGTTGGACAGCTTCCATCTTGATGCCTACATCGAGAATTCATTGACTCTCAACAAAGAAAAAAACCACAATCATCCACATTATGTGTCATCTTGAAGTATTTCTTATATGGTTCCTTGGAAATGTGTAAACTTTACTAAATCCAACATATGGTTTATCTCTCTGGGAGAGAACCCATATGACTACAATTTCTGCTTCAGTAGCTCTGGGTCTCTGTGACAGACTGGGCACCCGTGGTATTATCCTTGGCTTGGTGGATCAGTTAGAATAATCTTCAGGCAACTGAAAGGTATATAGTCTGTTGCCTTCCTTTCCAAGGAAAGAGTAACTTTTATCAAACTGTGTGGATCCATCTTTTCTCTGATAAATTCTTGCTTTCAGAACTGTGATGCCTACTCTAATGTTGAATCAATGCCCTTCAGGAAGAGGCCATATTGCCTCCATGATGAAGATGGTGATTTTTCTGCAAGGCTTTATGTAACGGATGCATGCAAGGTGGGAAGGATTTGGTAGAAGTTGAATCAATCTGATCTACAGAAATCTGTTCAACATTTCTCTATATACTGTAATCCTGGCCAGTGTAGGAAAGACTAGTTGTCTGAATTACAGTCTTTATGGAAAAGGTGAGTTGGCTTGTCCAGGCAGAATTAATACGAATTGGGTTTATCTGAGTCACACAGCATCAAAAATGTTGGGTTTCAAGGCAGCTGCCTGTCCCCTAAAATGTTGGGGTTTCAAGCAAATGCCTGGGCCTTAGTTCTTAGAGTGCTCTTGGTCAAAATGTGATCAGAATAAGGCAAGCATGGAACAAAGTTATTGAAGAGGAGAAAAATGGGTGTATGGAGTAAGAAAGTTTACAAAGAAGGATACATTCTCTACAGACAGTGAATGGAGCCGGGTGCAGTGGCTCATGCCTATAATTCTAGCACTCTGGGAGCCCAAGGCGGGTAGATTGCCTGAACTCAGCAGTTCAAGACCAGCCTGAGTGAGACCCCGTAAAAAAATAGCTGGGCATTGTGGCGAGTGCCTGTAGTCCCAGCTACTCAGGAGGCTGGGGCAAGAGAATTGCTTGAGCCCAAGAGTTTGAGGTTGCTGTGAGCTATGATACCATGGCACTCTACCCCAGGGCAAATGAGTGAGACTCTGTCTCAAAAAGTAAAAAAATAAAAAACATAAAGTTGTATTTAATCACCAATAAAGCCTTTGATGTTAATGAAGGCTACTTTTATTAGAAGGAAGAAGAAACAAGCATAGATGGTATAAATAGTCACTCTAAGTTTCTAAAATAAACACTCTGAATGAACCAAGAAAAAAAAAATAAATGATAGAATCAATGACCTATAGAGAATAAATTGAGAAGTCACCCAGCTCACCTGCCCTCATGTCCAGTCATGGCTCTAAACACAGAAACCTACGACAAACAGCTCTAACATTTTTTGAGTACATAGGGAAAGAAATCTTAGCGCTTTGCCTAGTAATGAAAGTTAGTGTCAGAAAACATGGCAGACCAACTCCTCTAGGATATGGGTTCAAGCAATTCTCTTGCCTCAGCCTCCTGAGTAGCTGGGACTACAGGTGACCGCCACAATGCCTGGCATTTTTTTTAGGGACAGGGTCTCACTCTTGCTCAGGCTGGTCTAGTTGTACTCCTGAAACCACCTGCCTCGGCCTCCCAGAGTGCTAGGATTACAGGCGTGAGGCACTGTGTCTGGCCTAAATACAACTTTAGATGGCAAGCATTTTAGTTTTTGAGTGTGTGTTTTGAATTGCTTAAACTCCATTAATGCCATGGAAGACCTAAATGAACCAGAGCTTTTTTTTTTAATTTAATTTTTTATTAAAGCATAACTGTATACTTTTATGGGGTACATGTGATGATTTGGTATACAATGTGGAATGTTTAAATCAAACTGATTAACATAACTAAAACTTTACTTATTTTTTGTGGTAAGACAGTTTCAATTTACTCTCATTTTGAAATATAGCCTTGCCTTGTGCACATTAGGTGGAGATACCACCAAATGCCCTCCCTTCTCCCACCAAACCTAAGTGAACCAGATCTTTTTTTTTTTTTTTTTTGAGACAGAGCCTCAAGCTGTCACCCTGGAAAGAGAGCTGTGGCATCACAGCTCACAGCAACCTCCAATTCCTGGGCTCAAGCGAGTCTCTTGCCTCCACCTCCCAAGTAGCTGGGACTACAGGCGCCCACCACAACTCCCGGCCATTTTTTGGTTGCAGCCGTCATTGTTGTTTGGCGGGCCTGGGCTGCATTCGAACCCGCCAGCTCAAGTGTACGTGGCTGCTGCCTTAGCCTGTTGAGCCACAGGCGCCGAGCCGAGCTCTTTATATTTTTGGAAGGTTAGTTCATTGTATTATGAGTCGTAAGTATTTTTTCAGGCTGGGAATTATTCTGATCTAGCCAGACTCTTTTACTCTTTTAAGTAACTCCATTCCTCCCCTTCCCCTGCCCCATCCTTTTGTGCTTATAGTCACACCATGGCCTTGGGACAGACTTTTGTTCTTATTGGGTCAGAGCCATGACCTTGGCTGTTTTCCAGGATTTTAAGGTAATTGGCTGCAGGCACATGTTCAGTACGACCATATGATAGTGTGAGTGTGGGTTGTGCCAGGATGGGCTGTGGGATGCTGTGAGATCAGCGGGCCCACCCTGCTCAGTGGCCTGACACAGCAGGGCTCATTCTCCATCATGCTGCATGTGCCCCAGGGGCTACACTAATTGTGGTCATTCATGCACCCAGGATGATGGTGGTGCTAACTTTTTGTTTTTCTTCTTGTTAACAGTTTTAGTGATATATGATTTATGTACCATGAAATAAAGTTCACCTGTTTGAAGTATGCAAACAGTTTTTAGTATAATCTATTCAGTGATTTTTAGTATATTTAGAGTTATGCAAACATCAGAGTAACCTCATTTTAGAACATTTAATTACCCCAAAGAGAAACTCTGTCACTACTAAGCAGTCAGTTCCCCTTCCATGCTCTCCCCATCCCCTGGTAGTTAGCAGTCTGCTTTCCGTCTGCATGGATTTGCCTGTCCTGGACACCTGGACGCTCTGTGGGCTTCCATGTGTGACATCGTTTACACACCACGATGCTTTCAAGGTTCATCCATGTGGTAGTGGTAGCAGAGATCAGGACTTCCTTTTTAAGGTTAGATAGTATTCTGTTTTGTGGATAGACTACATTTTGTTTATTTCATCTTTTTTTTTTTTTTTTCTTGAGACAGAGTCTCACTTTGTTACCCTGGGTAGAGTGCCATGGTGTCACAGCTCACAGCAACCTCAAACTCCCAGGCTCAAGAGATTTTCTTGCCTCAGCCTCCCGAGTAGCTGGGACTACGGGCACCTACCATAATGCCCAGCTATTTTTAGAGACAAGGTCTCATTCTGGCTCAGGCTGGTCTCAACTCGTGAGCTCAAGCAATCCTCCTGGAGTGCTGGGATTACAGGCGTGAGCCACTGCACCCATCCAATCTGTTCATCTGTTGATGGACAAAATTGTCTTCCTTCTTTGGTGATTGTAACACAGTTGTGATCACCGCTCACAAGTGTGTGTGTGTGAACATGATTTCCTTTTTCTGGGTAGAGAAAGAGTCTCCTTCTTGACATAAACATCTACTTCACTACTACAGGAATGGGAATGTGGAGAATGGCACCTGCCCTTTAGAGTTTGACAGAGTGACACACGTCATTCCCAGTGCCACAGCTGGCTTCAGAGGGGTGGGAAAATGCACTTGTGTTGTGGCCCCAGAAGGAGGTGAACTGGATCTATTTGGTGAGTAAAACTAATACGACAGAAGAGAAGCGGGGATTCCTGGGACCCAGGAGAGAGGCTCTGTGTGGACACGTCCCTCTTGAAAGGGTTCCTTAGTAAGGTGGGTGTTCCTAGGTGGAAATTACAGGGGCCAGCCTGAAAGGAGGTTGGTGGAAAGAGGAGCATCTTAGGTGGATATGATGATACTGGGGCAGGGAAGGGCACCCTCACAGAAGTAGTATTAAGTGGAACTAAGGTTTAGGAGGAGCTTTTTGAGGTTTTTTCCCCTTATTTTTATTTTTTTGGTTGAGACAGAGTTCTACCCTGTGCCCTGAGCAGAGTGCAGTGGCATTGTAGCTCACTGCAACCTCAGACTCAGGGTTTGGGCATCCTGCTGCCTCAGCCTCCGAAGCCGCTGGGATTACAGGCACTCGCTGCAGTACCCAGCTGGGTTTTTCCATTTTTTTTTCATGAGTTTGGGTTCTCACTCTCGCTCAGACAAGCCTTGAACTCCTGAGCTCAAGCAATCCTCCTGCCTCAGCCTCCCACAGTGCTGAGGTTACAGGTGTGAGCCACTGCGCCCAGTGGGCTTTTTGAGTTTTCACATGATACGTGGCTCGTCAGAGAAAGCCCAGAGCTTCCCCCAGGCCTGTGACATGCTGCGTGTTACTTTGTCTCTGGTGCCATGAAACTTCTGGGCCAGTACCTGGCACATAGCAGGTGCTTAGTAAATTACACCTGTCACCTTGGTGCATTTGACTAGCGACAGCTGAGCCTGTGGTCACTGAGTGATGAGGCCTGGCTTTCCCGGGGCCTATGTTTTCCTTGTGAAGCATAAATGTGCTGAAGATCAGCCCTGTCCCCATGGCCTGGAGCTCCTGTGGTAGCTGAAGGAGGGGGGGTTAGGACAAGGCAGGGGCTGCAGTTGTGTGGCCAGTCATACTCCAAGGCAGGTGAACAGTTCTTTTCTGGCCTCTCAGCACATGTTTCTAAAGTAGGGCCATCTCTGGGTACAGGAGCAACTGGCCAGATCTGCACACGCCCTCAGTTGTCAGGGCTGGAGACTCGTCCCTGTGTTACTATTTTTCTAAACAAAGCAGGACAATGGTAGTCTAAACATTGTTTGAACAAAAGCGCTTGGCTAGTGAAGATAAAAGCAAAAGGAAAATAACAACTTTGATTTCCTTTGGTTTTTGTTTTTGGTATTTGGCAGCATACTTCTAATATTTTCTTTCTTTTTTTTTTTTTTTGACACAGAGTCTTACTTTGTCATTCTCTGTAGGATGCTGTGGTATCATAGCTCACATCAACCTCAAACTCTTGGGCTCAAGCAATTCTCTTGCCTCAGCCTCCCAAGTAGGTGGGACTACAGGCGCCTGCCACAATGCCCCGCTATTTTTAGAGACAGGGTCTCACTCTTGCTCAGGCTGGTCTCGAATCTATGAGCTCAGGTGATCCACCCACCTCAGCCTCCCAGAGTGTTAGAATTACGGGCGTGAGCCACTGCCCCCAACCCTTCTAATCTTTTAAGAATTTTCTAAAAAATTACATGGTATGCAAACTGCTATTTGTTTATTAAATTTAGTGTGAAATAGATTAAAAAATCCACTTCCTGTTGGGATGTTGGCTTGCTCCCATTCTGCTTTTCTTCTGAGGGAGTGTGGTCAGGGGACCACGGGGACCCTTCCAAAGCATGTGGGGCATGTGGTGAGACCTGTGGTAGAGGCGGAGCACTCAGCCTCATGTCCTGCAGCCCTCTGACATCCATTGTCCCTGTGATCTTCATAGGCCACTGTTTTCATTTTACAGATGGGCAAACTGAAGTTCAGTGAGGTAACCAAAGGTGGTGGGTGAAGCAGCCATCTTCCCTCTCTTCTGTGTTTTTATTTTAAAACTGTCAGCAGTGTTGATAAGCCACTTTTTATACTCAAATTCTTTATACTGAAATTATTTGTGGTCTGACGATGGTGTGGAGAGGAACAGAGAGCTCGGAGGGAGGGAGGAGGAAGGAAGAGCATGAGCAGGTGGGGCTGGACCCTGTGCCCTGCAGACTTATTCATTCCTGCAGCAGATGTGTGCCAGGCGCTGTGCCAGGGCCAGCATGCAGCAGTAAGGAGACAGTTGGGGCCTCTGTCCCCTGAGAACCTGCAGTCCAGAGTCGTGAGAGGGAGAGGGAGGAAAAGCCGGAAGAGGCGAGCTGCAGGGGCTCTGCTCACTCAGCCAGGCAGCAGCTGGTAGATCCTGGGCAGAGCATCTCTGGAAGGAAGGATGGGGTGGGCAGGGAATTGGAGATGATAAGTTTGGTCTTGACCTAAGACTGAGGAGAAAGTGGTGTGCTGTAGAAGTGTGGGTTAATGATCAAGAAGGTCTAGGGGCAGGTGGTGCCTGTAGCTCAGTGGGTAGGGTGCCAGCCACGTGCACCAAGGCTGGCCGATTCCAACCCAGCCTGGGGCAGCTAGAACAACAATGACAGCTGCAACAACAACCACAAAAATAGCCAGTGTTGTGGCGGGCGCCTGTAGTCCTCGCTACTTGGGAGGCTGAGGCAAGAGAATCGCTTAAGCCCCTGAGTTTGAGGTTGCTGGGAGCTGTGACGACACGGGGCTCTACCCAGGCTTACAGGTTGAGACTGTCTTTCAAAAGTGGGGGGAAAAAAAAGAAGGTCTAGAGGTTCTATGTGGTCTCCTACTACATGGGTTCATGGACACAAAAGCAGCACCTCCCTGGCTTTCTGCTTCTCTGGCACCGAATGGTTCTGCAGCAGCCCTGCCCTGCTCCTGGCCCTTTGTTGGACTTTGCTGATGGCCATTTGCCTCTTCTTGGCTTTCATCCTTGAGATCACCACCCCCCAACCTTCTCCTCCCAGATGACATGAGGACCCCAGTGCTCCTTCTGTGCCCAGTCCTAGGCACCAGCTGCCACTTTGCCTTTTCCATTCTCCAGGTCTGTCTTGCCAGCCTCTCCAGCCATGTTTGTAACAAAAGCGAGTATAGGCTCGGCGCCTGTGGCTCAACGGGCTAAGGCACCAGCCACGTACACCTGAGCTGGCCGGTTCGAATCCAGCCCGGATCCGCCAAACAACAGTGATGGCTGCAACCAAAACATAGCTGGGCATTGTGGCAAGCACCTGTAGTCCCAGCAACTTGGGAGGCAGAGGCAGGAGTCGCTTGAGCCCAGGAATTGGAGGTTGCTGTGAGCTGTGATGCCACAGCACTCTATCCAGAGCGACAGCTTGAGGCTCTGTCTCAAAACAAACAAACAAACAAACGAAAAAAAAAAGTATAAGGCTGAGTGCAGTGGTCCAGCACTTGGGAGGCCAATGTGGGTGGATTGCCTGAACTCACAGGCTCGAGACCAGCCTGACAAGAGTGAGATGCCATCTCTAAAAATAGCCTGGTATTGTGGTGGGCGCCTGTAGTCCCAGCTACTTGGGAGGCTGAGGCAAGGGGATGACTTGAGCCCTAGTTTGAGGTTGCTTTGAGCTATGACGCCACAGCACTCTACGGAGGGTGACAAACTGAGACTCTTGTCTTTTTTTTTTTTTTTCCTGAGATTCTGTCTTTAAACAAAAAAAAAAAAACCAAAATGAAACTGAGTGTGCTGCCTCTGGCCTTCTCTGGAATGTCTCCAACTTTCCTTTCTGTGAAGGGCACCTCCATCCTCATGGCTACTCCAGAGGCCCCCCACTCCATCCCCCCACCTCCCCCACCCCACCACTGACACTTAGCTGCCAGCGTTCATTTTCCTGCTGTGTTTATGTCCATCTTCTGTCTTTTCCATTCCTTGCTGCCCCAGGGTTTAGGTCTCAGTCTTTCATTGCTTTTATGGCAGCTTCTTGGCATCCTCCCACTCCACCCCAGACCTCTCTCCTGCTGCTGCTTGATTGGGATTTCAGAAATATCATCTGACAACATCAGTTCCCTGCTCCTAAGTGAAACAAAATCAACTTCGGTAGCTTCTCCTTCTGCAGTATTTCTCTCTCTCTCTCTTTTTATTTTTTTTTGATAGTTTTTGGCCAGGGCTGGGTTTAAACACACCACCTCTGGCATATGGGGCCTGCATCCTACTCCTTTGAGCCACAGCTGCCGCCCCTGCAGTATTTCTCAAAATAATTTTAGATGATGTATAGTTGATATTCTTAGTTTTAACAGTTTTTTATCTTAAAAATTCCATAGTACTTTGGAAGTTCCTCAAAAAGTTAAATATATCATTAACATATGACCCAGCCAGTTTCATTCCTTAGCTTACACCTGGGAGAACTGAAAACATCCACTCACACACCTGTACACAGACGCTACATCAGCACTGGTCATAGTACGTCCAACCACACGCCTGTGCACAGATGCTATATCAGCACCGGTCACAGTACATCCACCCACACACCTGTGCACAGACGCTATATCAGCACCATTCATAGTACGTCCACCCACACGCCTGTGCACAGATGCTATATCAGCACCAGTCACAGTACGTCCACCCACACGCCTGTACACAGACGCTATATCAGCACTGTTCATAGTACGTCCACCCACACGCCTGTGCAGAGACGTTATATCAGCACCGGTCATAGTACGTCCACCCACACGCCTGTGCACAGACGCTGTATCAGCGCCGTTCATAGTACGTCCACCTACACACCTGTACACAGACGCTATATCAGCGCCGTTCATAATAGCCAAAAAAAATTGGAAACAACTCAAATGTATTATCAGTTGCTGAATGGATAACAAAATGTAGTCCGTATATGTACAGTGGGGTATTATTTAGTCATAAAAAGGAATAGAATACCAGTATGTAATGTAGATGAACCTTGAAAGAGTGTGCTAATTGAAGGAAGGCGGACCCACAAGGCTGCATGTTACATGATTTCAT
Source organism: Perodicticus potto (assembly GCA_963574655.1). NCBI lineage: Eukaryota > Metazoa > Chordata > Mammalia > Primates > Lorisidae > Perodicticus > Perodicticus potto. Next base: position 1,955 of record CAUYRH010038938.1, on the reverse strand, counting down.
TAACGTGAAACATCCAGAATGGGCAAAGCCACAGAGATAAAAGGTAGATTTGTGGTTGCCTGGGGCTGGGGGCAGTGGATAGTGACCAGTAATAAATATAAGGCTTCATTTTGGGTGATAATGTTATGGAAAATAGTGATGTTTGCACAACATTGGGAATATACTTTAAAACACCCCCCATTTAAATGTAAAGTTTAAATTGTGTACTTTAAAATAGTGAATTTTATGTTATGTTAATTAATCTCAATAAACAACAAACAAAAGACCCCCCCCCAATGTTCTAGCAATAATACCTGATTTCAAATACATTGTTACTTAAAGGGGATATTTGAATTTAAAAGTAAATTGAAAAATATTAACTAATAGATCAATACAGTAAAGACTGAGTGGGATGAGTGGGCCTTGTTCTTAAGGCTGTGCTTGGAATGTGGTGAGTGCCCTGCATAGTTATTATTACTGGGAGGAGATGGCAGAACTCTGGAAGGTGAGCAGCCGAGTTGCCACATCTGCATTTCCTAGTTGCCTTTTGAGGCCCTGTTGGTGCAGCCTCAGCCTGTTGGCCTGAGCACAAAGGTCAGTGCCCCTCGGACCCTACGTTCCCAGCCCCCTGGCCGCCTCCTATGGCTCCCTGAGGGCTCCCACTCTCCAGATAGGGCTAGTCCTTGGGCCGCTTGCTCCTCTCTTTCCTCCTCCTTTTTTTTTTTTGTAGAGACAGAGTCTCATGTTGTCACCCTCGGTAGAGTGCCATGGCGTCACACAGCTCACAGCAACCTCCAACTCCTGGGCTCAGGTGATTCTCTTGCCTCAGCCTCCAAGTAGCTGGGACTACAGGCGCCCGCCACAATGCTTTTTGTTTTGCAGTTCGGCTGAGGCTGGGTTTGAACCCGCCACCTTCGGTATATGGGGCCGGTGCCCTACTCGCTGAGCCACAGGCACCGCCCCTCCCTCTACTTCTTCTTTTTTTTTTTTGTAGAGACAGAGTCTCACTTTATCACCCTTGGTAGAGTGCCGTGGCGTCACACAGCTCACAGCGACCTCCAACTCCTGGGCTTAGGCGATTCTCTTGCCTCAGTCTCCGGAGTAGCTGGGACTACAGGCGCCCGCCACCTCACCCAGCTATTTTTCTCTTTTTTTGCAGTTCGGCCGAGGCCGGGTTTGAACCCGCCACCTTTGGTATATTGGGCCGGTGCCCTACTCGCTGAGCCACAGACGCCGCCCCTCCCTCTCCTTCTTAAGGGCATTGCCTCAGGTCCCGTTGAGCTTCCCAGTCTGTCCTCATCTTTGTTTTTTTTGAGACAGAGCCTCAAGCTGTCATCCTGGGTAGAGTGCAATGGCATCACAGCTCACAGCACCCTCTAATTCCTGGGCTCAAGCGAGTCTCTTGCCTTCGCCTCCCAAGTAGCTGGGACTACAGGCGCCCGCCACAACGCCTGGCCATTTTTTGATTGCTGCCATCATTGTTGTTTGGTGGGCCCGGGCTGGATTCAAACCCGCCAGCTCAGGTGTACATGGCTGGTGCCTTAGCCCGTTGAGCCACAGGCACCGAGCCTGTTCTCATCTTTGAAGCTGCCTTGAGTGCTCAGTTTGGGATCTGTTTTTGTTGTCCTGTGTGGGGTTCTTGTCCCCCAACCCAGATGGATACCACATCATGGGCATCCCCAGATCCTCTGTGCCTGCTGGTATTGCCTGCCTGAAACACAGTGTTTAAGAAGTACTTGAACCTATTAAGACATCTTTGTAGGCTTGGCGCCTGTGGCTCAATGGGCTAAGGCGCCAGCCATGTATACCTGAGTTGGCGGGTTCGAATCCAGCCCGCCCGCCAAACAACAATGACGGCTGCAACCAAAAAATGGCCGGGCGTTGTGGCGGGCGCCTGTGGTCCCAGCTACTTGGGAGGCGGAGGCAGGAGACTCACTTGAGCCCAGGAATTGGAGGTTGCTGTGAGCTGTGATGCC